>CAJHQP010002770.1:0-78918 GCA_905132765.1 Moricandia arvensis | reverse complement strand
TTACACTGATGCAACTTCTTTTGTGAATAACATAATAAAATGCCCAACTTGCTATTAAATTAAAAACTAATTAGTACTACATTCACCATGTTGATCAATTATATAGAACAAAATACACAAAGAGTTTGACAAGTATGCTGGAAAACCGTATAAAACGTGATAGAAAAATGTAGAATAGTCTAAAGTCTCTAAATACAACCCTAAGATAAGTAGATTAGCCAGAAATTGAATTCAGTAGTTATCCATCTTACTTAGCCGACAAGCAGTATATATCACATACACGTTGGCTACAGCTTTACTCTCTTTAATCATTCTCTTATTACACAACATTTCCCTACTAATATACTGTATTAAATACTACTTTTGTTGACAAAATAGTGCAAAATAGAATTTACTTACAGAACTAGCTGTAACTTGTAAGGAAACAATCATGAGATCGCCCGCATTGCATTTGGTTTTGATTCTGTACATATTATTTGACATGAGTTTGGATTTATACGGGCGCCTGTTTTATGTATAAATAATTTTTTTTTATCATCAGTTGGATTGATAAGTTAAATTCATAATCAACTCTACAACACAAGAATATACGATTTAGTGAAACTAAATTCCAATGGAAATGTCGCAAAGGCGGTTATTTAACTAAAGATACTTCTCCGGATAAATATTGTATGAATATTGACGAAATCAAATTTCTCAAATAGCATTAAGATTTTTGTCATAAAAACAGTTTAAGAGAAAAATGAAAAAATAGATTTTTTATTTTAAAATTTTAATTTTTTAAAATTTTAAATTTCAATTTCAAAATTTACTACATAACTCTAAATTTTAAATCAGAAGATTCAACCAAAAATATAAATATATATATTTATACTCTTTAATAAAATGTATTTTAATTATTTTTTTAAATATTAGTTTGATGACAAAATGTTTTAAGATCTATATTAAGATATTTCTACGCTGTGACGGTGCAAATTGTCATATACACATAAACGTTGTACACTAAATATATCATTTTCGGGAAAATCGCATAAAAAACCTTGAAAGTGGCACTCACTGACACTTTAAACCTTGAACTTTTTCGACTATCACTTTAAACCTTCTAAGTGGCAATTGTATCACAATAAACCTTCAAATTGGCTAACTTGTACATCAAGTAAAAAGTTGACCTGTTGTACAGGTAAAAGTGATGAGGTGTCAGTTTTTTCGAAAATAATTATTATTTAATTAATAAAATAAATAAAAATTAAATAAAAAATCAGAAAATTAAATAAAAATCAGATAAAAATCAGAAAAAAATAAATAAAATTTTAAAAGTAAATTAAAAATCATAAAATAAAAAAAAATTCACAAAATCAAAAATAATTAATAAAATAAATAAAAATAAATAAAAAATCAGAAAATTAAATAAAAAACCAGATAAATAAAATAAAAATAAAATTTTAAACTAAAATTAAAAATCATAGAATTAGAAAAATATTTCAAAAATTCAAAAAATTACAAGATTAGTTTTAAAAAAACAAATATATCATCTTTAACAATAACAATTTCAAACATATCACTAATGACGATAGTGGTTTCTCACATAATCATTATCAATGACGTTTTGACATATTCCTAACGATAGTTTCATCGTTGACTTATCTCTAAAGATAATTTCATCCTTGATATATCTACTGTTTTAAATGATGGTTATCTAAAATATCGTTATTGACATATCTACCATCATTTTTAATGATGATGTCGAAAACAATCGTTAGAGATAAGTCAAACGTCATTGTTAATGATTATCTCAGAAACCACTATAATCATCAGTGATATATTTAAAATTGTTATTGTCAACTGCTTGAAACAATCGATAGGTCAACGATGAAACTATCATTAGAGATATGCAAAAAAATCATTGTTAATGATTTTATTTTATTTTATATTTTGTATTTTAATTTATTTTTTGATTTTTTGAAATATTTTTCTTATTTTATGATTTTTAATTATTTTAAATTTTATTTTATTTTAATTATCTTATTTTTATTTAATTTTCTGATTTTATTTAATTTTTATTTATTTATTAATTAATTTTTTGATTTTGATTTTATGATTTTTAATTTACTTTAAAATTTTATTTATTTTTTCTGATTTTTATCTGATTTTTATTTAATTTTCTGATTTTTTATTTAATTTTTATTTATTTTATTAATTAAAAATAATTATTTTCGAAAAAAACTGACACCTCATCACTTTTACCTGTACAACAGGTCAACTTTTTACTTGATGTACAAGTTAGCCAAGTTGAAGGTTTATTGTGATACAATTGCCACTTAGAAGGTTTAAAGTGATAGTCGAAAAAGTTCAAGGTTTTAAAGTGTCAGTGAGTGCCACTTTCAAGGTTTTTTATGCGATTTTCCCTATCATTTTCCATAAGCAGTGTTGATTCCAATGAAAAATTGGTGAGGCATCAGATTTAGATATTTTTGTAGGACCACTTTATAATTGTTCAATAAGAAAGAGATATTTATTAAATTATAAAGAAAAATGACGTTTATGATTTTTATTTGTTCCCCCCCCCCCAAAAACTTTGTCTATTCCAATGAAAAAATGTCAAATAGAGGTGGAAAATAAATAAACAACGCGTTGAATAAATAAAAGGATTGAAAAAGCACGGCAAAGAAGGGAAAACGACCCGTAGTCTACGGACGTATATAAGGAACGGCAGGTTCAAAGTCATATCTCTCATATCTTCTTCTTCTCTTAACGCGGTTTAGCTTCACCAACTCAAACACACATTCCCTTTAAAACCTATCAATCAGATCAGATCAAACCGATTCCAATCCAATCTAAACCGGTTTCAATCAATTTCGATTTCACTCTCTACACTTGGAACCAGCTAAAACGTGATGTTGCGAGCTTTAGTACGGCCTCTCGAGCGGTGGTGTTCAGGAACCAGATCGAGCGGCGATGCTTACTCTGGCAATCGGAATTGAGACCACACGCCGGCGGAGAATACTCGATCGCGGTGGTTCAAGCCAATTCGAGACTCGAGGATCAGAGTCAGGTGTTCACATCCTCCTCCGCTACTTACATCGGAGTCCACGATGGACATGGCGGACCTGAAGCTGCTAGATTCGTTAACAGACATCTCTTCCCTTATATCCACAGTAATCACATCTTCTCTTCTAGGCCTGCGGGTTCGGTTTAGTTCGGTTAGTCTGGTCGGTTAGTTAGGAATTCGGTTGGTTCGGTTTCAAAATATTTGGTTTTCGGTTAAATATTCGGTTTAAATTGAAATCTTTTGGTAAGTACGGTAAGTTTGGTTATTTCAGTTATTTGTTTGGATTTTGGTTAGTTTGGTTCGGAATTTTGGTTAAATTGGTCTGTATAGAAAACCAAACTAACTGATCACTGAACCGAAAACCGAGTTTTTTTTAAAATGTGGATTGCGTTAGTTAGCAATTCGGTTGGTTCGGTTTCAAAATTTTCATTGAAGTATTTGGTTTTTGGTTTAAATTGAATAAAATTGAAATTTTTTGGTTAATTTCAGTTATATTGGTTAGTTCAGTTATTGTATTCGGATTTTGGCTAGTTTGGTTTGGAGTTTCGGTTAAAATTGCTTCTCTATAGAAAATTGAACTAACCGGTCATTGAACCGAAAACTGACTTTTGTTAGTTGTTGAACTGAACCAAACTTTCTAACCGAACTGAACCGAAAACTGAACCTTTAGGTTCGGTTCTGCTGGTTCGGTTATCTAGGCCTGAATTTAGAAAGACTTCAACTTTGCTACAAAAAAATCTGATCTTTTCTTCATGTAACTTGCAGAGTTTGCTAAAGAAGAAGGAGGACTCTCTGCAGATGTGATTAAAAGAGCTTTTAAAGAGACTGAAGAAGACTTTTGCCATATGGTTCAACGATCCTTACCGTTGAAACCTCAGATGGCTACTGTTGGGACTTGTTGTCTCTTTGGTGCTATCTTGATGGCACATTGTATGTTGCGAATCTTGGAGACTCGAGAGCTGTTCTTGGGAGAGTTGTTTCAGGGATTGCTGTAGCTGAAACGGTTATCTACTGATCATAATGTTGCTGTTGAAGAAGTTAGAAAGGAGGTCAAGGCACTTAACCCTGATGATTCGCAGATTGTTATGCATATTCGTGGTGTTTGGAGGATTAAAGCATTATTCAGGTATAACATATAGTTTTTTGCCTGTATGATTTGTATTTCTATGCGAATAAGGTGTAGTGTGAAAGTGTCTTCTCTCTTTTGAGTAACTTAAGTTTGATATAAATGGGGGCTTGCAATGTTCCAGGAATCCGTCACACGGGCTCCTGCAACGTTTCTTCCCCAGTGTTGTGCTTAGAGCTCTACATGATAATGAAGAGACATGCTTTGTGGTTGCTAATGACCTTTCTATGAATGTTGAGCTCAACTTTATTGGCATGTGCTTCTTTATAGGTATCGAGATCAATTGGTGATGTATACTTGAAGAAACCAGAGTTTTACAGAGATCCTATTTCCAGCAACATGGTAACCCCATTCCTTTGAGGAGACCTGCAATGACAGCTGAACCCTCAATTATAGTAAGGAAGCTTAAGCCACAGGACTTGTTTCTGATATTTGCATCAGATGGTCTCTGGGAACATCTTACTGATGAAGCAGCTGTAGAGATTGTACTCAAACACCCAAGAGCTGTAAGTTTACCATCCCAAAACTCAATCAAAGCTTTTTTTCTTTGTGTCAGCTACTTTTAGATTTCTAACTCACTGTGGTCTACAGGGAATCGCACAAAGACTTGTAAGAGCAGCTCTTGAGGAAGCTGCAAAGAAGAGAGAAATGAGATATGGAGATATGAAGAAAATCGCCAAAGGAGTTAGAAGACATTTCCATGATGACATTAGCGTCGTTGTTGTTTATCTCGACCAACACAAACCCAGGAATGGTAAACTGGTACAGCAAGGAGGCATCACAGCTCCACCTGATATCTACTCACTGCGCTCAGATGAAGCTAAGCAACGGCGGCTTCTCAATGTGTTATACTGACTCTCTGATTATGGTTTTGGAAAAGATCCAAATAGGGAAGAAAACATGTTTACATATTTGTTTAATCTTTTACAAAGAATGTATGTTCTTGTTATATATTGGAGTTGGATTTGTATATTCTTTTACCAGCAACAAACGAAAACCCTTTTCTTTTGGGCAAAGCAGTTTTGGTTTTGACAATCAGTACTTATGTATGAACACTTGTTTGAGTTTATGAGAAGGTTGCTTGAGCCTTTGTTTGAGTTTGGCTAATGCTTGATGTGGGACTGAGCAAGTGAGAGAGATGAGTTTAGAGTACTCACAGCAAAGCAGATAGTATTCTTTCATGGGTCTTTGGTGTTGTATGAGTTCTTATATAGAGTGAGATTTTTAAGTAGAGGCTTCAAAGTAAAAGCCATTTTGTTTGCTCTCTGATGTAACAAAATTAATAATGAAAGCATATTCGCTTCTTGAAAAGACTTGTCTCAATAGCTGTCTGGTCAAAAGTTATACTATCTCCGTTTCATTTTAGTTGTTGTTATAGGTTTTGACATACAAATTAAGAAAACATTTAATTTTACATATTTCTAAAATAAAAACACCATTACCTATAAACATAACCACATTTCAATCAATAAAAATAAAAATAGTATATAAAATTAATAAATTTTGCATTGAAATCATAAAACGACACTTATTTTGAAACAAAAGTTATACTCTACAACAACATCTAAATTGAAACGGAGGTAGTAATAAACAAAGACACTTACATTTTTCACTAACTAATACATGCAAGTATGAACGTTAAGCTGGGATAAATCTAGAGTGCATGACACACATTGGTAACATTTTACAAAACTCTCTTTACATATTTAGATGACTCTTAAAACAAACCTATAATCACAATACACAATTAAAATACTCTAAACACACAATATTTTCAGCCTGGTTAAATCACACCACACTGCTGCTTCCCTTCAAAATCTGCTCCCATTCTGCTATCATGTCAGAAGAAACTGCATCTTCATCCAAATCTTGTATTTCGCTGCTGGGTTCCCATCGCTCAATCAAGGAGGAAAGAAAGCTGACGACATGAGCCATATCAGGTCTCTGCTCAGGTGTCCTCGTGCAGCATTGAATTGCCAGTTTTGCCACTTCATAGATGGTCTGTTGAGTCTCTTGGTTGGGGATAATTGCTCCGTCAATAGCTTCCAAGAAAGTTTTTTCTTCACGAAGCATCTTCCTGAACCATGCTGTGATGTGGACATCTTCTTCAGATCGGGTATAGTCTGTAGCTTGCTGGCCGGTGATGAGCTCCATGAGAATGACTCCGAAGCTGTAAACATCCACCTTTCTTGTAGCCCTTCCGTCCACTGCAGTTACATATATTTTAGTTGTTAGTTTCCAAAATCAGTTACACTGTTAGAATCAAACTAGATAATTGACAGAGGAATAACAAAACTATACGATATTCCGGTGCGATGTAACCGGGTGTCCCAACACATTTGGTCCTGACTGATTCCCTGCCTTCTGCTGTAGCAACCACTAATCCAAAGTCAGATACTTTGGCTCGCAAATCATCCCCGAGAAGAATGTTTGACGGTTTCAGGTCTCTATGGATGTAGTTTTGTCTCTGAAGAGCCAGCGTATGGAGATACTCAACTCCTCGAGCCACATCTAAGGCAACACTAAGTCGTGTGGTCCAGTCTAATGGACTCAAACCGTTGTCACTCCAATGAAAGAGATGTTTGCTCAACGTAACTTGGGGCATGTACTGATAGACTAATAGTCTCTCGTTTCCTTCAATGGAATAACCATAAAGAGCGACTAAGTTGCGGTGATGAACCTTGGTCAGAACAGTGACCTCTGACTTGAATTCGCTGATGCCTTTACCGACGGTACCCGAGGTGTTCATCTTCTTGACTGCAATCTCCCTTCCATCTTGCAGTGTACCTCTATATACAGATCCAAAGCCGCCTTCTCCGAGTAAATTATCAACTCTAAAGTTGTTTGTTGCATCTATGAGAATCTGCATTGGGATCGCTTTGTCCTCGACTATCTCGTTTTGCTCAACGATCTCAATCTCGTTGTGCTCAGAAGACTGCACAACATCCTTCTTTCTTTTGAGAATCAGATAAGCGATGCACCCTCCAATAACCATCAATGCCACAACCAAACTCGCAGTCCAACTTTTGATATTCTTGTTTTTTGGACGTGAAGGAACCTGATTGATGTTTATTCCAATCTCCAAATTCCCTTTAGTATATATCACTGGCTTCCCGTTTTTTATCTTAAATTCTGGCACCTTGCCGTGAAGTTGGTTGTGGGAAACGTCCAAGAGTCTAAGTTCCTTCAACTTGGTTATCTCGATAGGAATAATACCACTTAGACGATTATACGATAGGTCAATCAACTGAAGAGAGCTGAGGTCTCCAAACCTTGGAGAGATATTGCCTGTTAGTTGTGTGAATGGCACGGCAAAAGAAACGATTCGGTCCTCATTACAGGTTATCCCAGACCATTGTTGACATGGGTTGTTCCCTTTCCAACGCTTTGCAAACTCCAACGGATAGTTAAACCCTTCAGCGATAGACAAGAGAGCATCAACTATGGATCACATGGAGAACCCGGAGAATCTAAGCAGAAGCTATTTGTCCCTCGACTCATATCAACATGAACCATAGAGCTAAACTTTGGCGTTGGTCCCTGAAACAAATTATTGGACAGGGCAACCATACGCAGAGACTGCACCTCTGTAAATCCTGTAGGAACGATACCACCAATCTGATTACCCATTATCTCAAAAACTCTTAATGCTGTGAGGTTCTTTAGCTCTGGAGGTAAACTTCCTGAGAATCCTCTGTTGGAGAGACGTATGCTTGTGACGCGTTTGTTCTTGTCACAATCCAGTTCTGCCCAGGTACAATAATCTGGATTTTCCCAATCAATATCATCTGGACATGCAAAGAGGCCTTCAAAGCTGCAATAGCCTCGTAATCTGGTCCAATTTGTAGGCTTGCCATCACGGATACTGACCAGATACAGATCCACAAGAATGATATCTTAATACTTGAGTTCCAAAGTAGAAACCTAAATAAATCAGAAATAAGCACATCATTAATCATCCGAATCCATCATTATTTTTAGCAATGAAACGAAACAAGTTACAGTATTAGCTACATATACAAATGCCAATCTAACGGTTTAAGTTTGAAGGATCACATTATCAGCTATGTTGCACCATGACGGATACATGGACAAAAAAGGGGACGAAAGCTAGGACGGAAAACGATAAAATTTAAAAATTGTGGGTACGGATACGACATTATATATATATATATATATATATACTAGTAAAAATATATAATATTTATAAAATAACAAAGTTATTTAGTAAATCTAACATAGTTAAATATAATTTACTATAATATGTCTATTTTGCAAACTAAAAATAAAAAAGAAACTATAGGAAATACACATGAGCTAATGAGAGAGTAAAGTATAAAACAGAATTAGAGATTAACCAAGAAAAATTGTTAAAAGTTTGTTAGCCCTCTTTTTCTGATATTTGTGAATTTTTTGGGAAAATTGCTCAATGTTGTTCTAAAATTGCTGTAAGAGCTAGCTACAGGTAGTAAGTTGACTGTCTAGAACCAGGCCAAAAAAATTGAACAAAAGCTCAATGATATCAGGGATCAACATTGCAGCATTAGAGTGTGGTGACTTGACTAAGCTAACTAAGTTTTGTTTTGGTTTGGTTTGGTTTGGTTTGTCAAGATCAATCGGATGAAGAGTGGAAGTTGTGCTTATGTTTAGTCAAAGTATATGATGAGTTCTATCCTAAGACGTGGGAATCTCATGCAAGGTGATGATTTGAGCTTGTTTGTCCCTCATCACATTCAGATTCTAGTCTCACTATTCCGCCAATGCTAAATGTGAATCGCAGTGACCGAGATTCAGAGATTGAAGAGGGGTTATTGACATGTCAGGGGTTTCAACACATCATCATCATTCAGCATCTCCCGTGAAGATACAAACCCACTCTTATTTAAAAAAGACGACTTATGCAATGCCTCTAAGAGCATAAGAGTCTTTGCCTCCCTTGGGTCAACAAGTAAACGACTCTTTTCTTCTGTACTCAACTCTTAGGAACTTATCGATACACCGCAGCTTGTAAAACTGGGACGATGTTGTGTGAGCCTCGTGCCATGTTCAACAACTTGTAACGCTTGGCAACTCCAATGTCTCAGCCCTGAAAGCAACACATATACGGGAGTCCTCACTCTCCAGATCATGTTCCAACAACCACACATAAATGTTAAGATAAAAATGCTCATGTCATCTTCTTTCTTCCTACTTGAATCTGTAGCAGCAGATTGTGCTTGTGACAAAATCAATAAAACAACAACTTGTCCCGTCGTATATGCTTCCTAAAGATTGTGTTCTAAAGATTACAATGTTGGTATCAATCTTGTTGTCACTGAGAAACAACCGCAAAGGCCTCTCCGCACATTTTTGTAACAGCTTCTTCTCACGTGATTGGATCATGTCAATCTTGAACTCAAGAATCACCATAAACCTCAACATAAGGTCCCATAACTGTCTGCAATGGCCCAGTCGTAATCTCTGTAAACACATTATTGCATCTTTTTTTGAACATTAACACATTATTGCATCTTGGTCACTCGAAACAATAGCCGTTGCAGGTTCTGTCTGTCCCTTGAGAAAACTGAAACTTGACAAGCTCAAAACATCACAAGTTCTGAATCACTCTGCAATGTATTGTTTTGAAGTCTGGATATTTTGTTATGGTATGGCATCTTGTTGATCCGAACACGTTCTAAATATTTTGTATCAACAATCATCTAATAGTGTTTTCCTTATGGCCACGAAGTTAGATGGTACCCGAGGTTTTGGCATTATTTTCTCCTCATCAAGAACCATACTTGCTTTATGTTCTTGAATCAATTCTTCTCCAATGATTTTTTTTATTATGTTAAGAACTCGAGTCCAGCTCAACAAATCTGTTCGGGAAATCAATTCCTCCCTTCCCTTTCCCTTTCCCTTTGGTCAAATATGTATTATTTAAAATAATTTTAAAATTATAAATATTTAATTTTAAAAATTTGAATGATTATTTTGAAATCAATATAATTATTCAATAATTTTTTTAGAAATTAATCACTAATTTTGTACAGTTAATTAATATTACAGATATGAAAAATAAATAAAATATTTTACATTAAGTTTCATAAAAATATTCATTGCTCTAAAATATTTATTTGACAGAAATACGATAATTTTAAACTACATGCATAACACAAACATGAAAATAAAAATATAATCTGAAAATCACTTATGAGATAACTATTTTTAGATATTAAAAATTGATATATTTTAGTGGTATCTCTTGAGTATTTTATTTATATGTTTATTTTTTAAAATAAATTAAAATTATTATACAGAAAACTAAAAAGCTACAGAAAAAAATATAAAAACCAAAACAAAAAAAAAAACTAAAACCCAAAATTCGAAAATAAAAAGCCAAAAACTAAAATCTAAAAATCAAGTAACTAAAAACGTGATTTTGTTTTAGTTTTTCGATTGGGAATATAGTAATACGTGCAATACAAAATATTTGTTTTACAATACCTTTTCTCTATGCAGGTGATATTTGGAGGGAGACATGGTGTCATGATGACAATGTTGGAGATGCACAACTTTGTTTTCTCTACACACGAGGCTGCGCGTAGAGAGACGAGAACGGTGGGAAATCGGGAGAGTATACGAGGCGGCAACGGCAGACGAGGGAAAGACAGATCTCCGATATGTGGTCGGGAAGTCCTTCGATTAAGGCGAGATTTGCACCCAATCTTTTTTAAGTCTTTTGAAAGCACACGAGATGTAACCGCCAGAGAGAGTTGAGTTGCAGAGGAGAGTGATGGAGAAGAAGAAGAAATAAAAGAGGGAAACCAAAAACTAAAACAGCTATAATTTTCAAATATGGAAATAAACCATTGTCCTTGTTTGAGATTCCGGTTCACTAAATTATTTTTATTTGAATTTGTATTGCCATTGATACATTCGGTTTACTTTAGATCTCTTACCCTAAACGGCATAACCTTTTTTTTCTTTTTCTTTTCTTTTAAAAAGGCAACCCTAGTTGTTTGAGATTCATGTTTTAACAGCTCCACCCTCAGAGTTATCGATTATGGTTTTAGGCTGAAAAATCAGCTAACTTAAGATACTAACTAGAATTAACAATTCGTAAAGTATACACCTCTTAAAATATCGTTGTTCGATTTTTGGTAGGAATTATCATTGTTCAAATGCCTGACTGAAGATTGATATAAATGGGGTCTTATAAAATTTAGGAATGTTCCATCCAACTTATTACTTAAACCACGTTTAATATTACATTAAAAAGAATAGAGATGCATTCTTCTAAATGTATTAATATATTTATCTACAAATTTCTAATCCAGTTACGATTAATTTCATTTAATATCTACAAATTTTTGGAATATTATTTAATTGTACTTTTGATAATTTATATTTTACTTCGAACAAAATTATATGATGACATGGCTTGCACGTAATTGTGACATGAGAAGAGAAGGAAGTAAGATTCAGATTTATAATTCTTGCGAGATTATACGAAAAGAATGTCGAATCTATGAGAAATAATTAAAAAAAATTATAGAAAATGAGTTAGACCATTGAATATGCTTAATGTGTCCTTCCTTAGAATTTCTCAAAATTCCTCACCAAACTGAACACTTAGTGACGGTTTTCATATTTGGCTTAGTCAAAGAACACCCTTAAATGACCTAACTTTTTTTTTCCTGGATAAGGTTCATTAGATTGATAAAGCAAACATTACACCATGATCAAACCAGAGCCGGCGAGCAACTGAAAACCCCCAGAAACTAAGCTAGCGGACCTGATTTTCTTTAAAATAATTTTCTTAACTGGTTCCCACGGACCCGATTTTCTTTTTGTATATCCCACAACGATGACTAATCAAACTTTTCATAATTGGAACCATGAGCGGACCCAGGGAAGAGAGAAGTGTGGCACAGGTCCCACACTCATTTTTATTTTTTTGTTAACTAGTTAACCTAAATTTGATCTAGTTAAGTCATCTTCAACGGGCTCTTATCCCCTCATTTATCCCCTCATTTTATGAAGGATTTTGCACTTCAGTGGTTTTTTATCCCCTCAAATTTTAAGGAGGTGAACAGTATATCCTCAAATTTGAGGGTGCACTTAGAGGTGTCAAATTGGATAAACCAACTCAAACCAACCCATATCCATATAAACCAATACTCTTATGGATTATGGATAAACCCAATCCATATAGTTAATGGTTTGGATCAATCCAGAACTCATTTAAATTAATGGGTTAATGGTTTTAATGAGTTGACTCACTATTACATATTATTATTATTTTAAATTAATTAAAATAAATAAATAAATCATTTAAATTTTCAAATAAAAATTATCATTTAACACTGTCTAAAATATGATTATGCAAGTTTAAAAGTAAAAAATAAAACTAATAAAATTATAAAACATAAAAATAAAACAAAGTATTCTTATTAAATTGTTGCTTTAAAGTCTGTGAAATGGGTACTTTTCTTTTAACTTGCGATGGTAGAAACATTCCAACACTTTACAAAGAGCGTAATCCATAGCTAGATAGTCAAATACACCTGCAAAACCAAAAAGAACACATGACTTTAAGTAACAAAGTAAAACCGTCTATAGGAAACTGAAGAAGCAAGGCAAGATTTACAATGATGTTGGGGTTCCTAAGAAACTGAAGTAAACCATTGTCGGAGCTATTGAGTATTGACTACCAGAGCTTGTCTCTTAAGCTATGTTTGACGGGTAATTCCAAAAACTGAACTTAATCACATGACAATATGATATTGTAGTATACAGGGCAGAGATATTACTGAAGATCTAAAAAAACACTTGGTGTATAACCTAAACGAAGAGATCAGACATTAGCCAAACCCAAATCATAATACTTTAAATACCAGATAAACAAAACCAATATTAAACTGAAGAAACATTTTACACAAGATGAAAACGAAACCAATACTGAACTCAAATCATTACCAAAAGTCAGCTTAGTCACACAAAAGCAGAGTAACGTATAAGACCAAAACTCAAGTGGAGAAATAGCATAACCTTTGATCAATGTCTCCGTGTGTATCTATAGTTCCTCAAAGCCTGAGAAAAAACATAATGTAAGAGCAAACCAAAGCATAATGTAAGCACTCGCTATCATTCTCTAGGACACATAAGAACTTAATTAAATTTAAGTCATCACATGTTTCCAGTCACAAGAATGATCAAACGAAAGAGACACAACTTCTGTTAGCAGAATAAGAGAGTCCATTTATGTCTTGATACCTCTGTCAAAGCAAAAGCAAGAGCTCTCTCTGATCTTGACTCTGCGCACAACAAAAGGCCTACAAACAAAATAATTTGTAACATGAATCAAAGACTCCAATAAGGAACATGAATCAATTAAGATGGGTTTATGTAGCACAAATTGATATACACCCAGCATACACAACTCGTAATTTACCGTAATGACAACCCAGAGCCTTGTCAAAACCCAACATTCACTCCTTGTAATCTACCCTAACATGATTCAGTCTCAGATCGAGAAACAAAACCCAGAGACCAATCAAAAATCATAAACATGAACAATTTAAGAAAGCCGAGCAGAGATCAACCACTTTCAAAAAAAGAAATTTAAGATATATAGAAGCGAATCTTACAATGAAAGTAGAAACTTCAAATAAGATCGTGTCAATATCCAAAGCTTTTTGAAGAGAATAAAGACAATGCCGAGACAAAAAAATGACTGATTCCAAAAGGGTCTCAAGCCGAAGAAGATAAAATTGCCGGACAGAAGAGGACGAAGATGTTGGGTGTTTTCGCCGTAAAGAGACGACGTAAAAGGAACGACATGATTAAAGAGGAATGGTTTGGACTGGGTTGTCCATTAACCCATATTAGTCCAAACCATTTGAAACCAACTTATTAAACCCAATTATCCATTAAACCCATTTATCCAATAATATCCAAACTCTTGACTCATTAAGATCCATGGATTGGTTTGGTTTGGATTGATCCACTAATTTTTATCCATTTTGACATCTTTAGGTGCACTGTTCACCTCCTTAAAATACTATTTACTTTTTACTTTAGTTCTTTTATTTATATATGTTTAATGATTGTATACTTATTACTTTTCATATTGCATTTTAATATTATAATTATACTAGCACTTAAATATTATAATATAATCTCATAAAATTCACTTCAAATAATAATAATAAATTAAAATATTACACATTAAAATAAGCTAAAATATTATATAATAAAATAATAAACTGAAATATTACACATTAAAATAAGCTGAAATATTACACATTACAATATATATAAAATTATGATAAAGTTGTCTCAAACCTTAAAAATCACATATTACTAAATGTGTTTACTAATTTTGTCAATATTACATATTAGTATGTATTTATTATTTAATTATTAAAGTTTAATAATTATAATTAATTACTAATAAAATTAAAGACTAAACTGTAAAATAAGAAAAAATATTTGAAGGGATACCATTGGAAAACTACAATTTATCCCTTTATTTCAAGAATAGACCCCACAAAAAATGAGGAGGCTAGTTGGAGATGTCCTAACTAGTTGAATTCATTGGCAAACTTGGATCTCTATATTTGGAACTACAGGCGGGTGTAGTTTTGTTTTAGTTAACGAATTATAATAAGTAGATTTAGTTTCAATAGTACTATATATGGGATACTTTTCCCACAATAAACGTATACGCATTGGAGAATCAGGAGGCCGAATAACTTTTGGTACGTGAAAAATCTGACTCCGTCACTTTTTTGATGCCATGGACGGTCGAAGAAGAGGCAACTTTGAGTTTAAGCAAAAGGTAAGATTCTATACGCACATAAAGTTGGGGTATGTGAAGTGTGAACCATCAGGGCTTTTCGCCAACCTCATACATAAGCGTATACGCATTCTATATTATAAAGCTTAAAGTACTATTCTTGTTAAAAACGACAAACAATAACTCCCAACCATAAGATTGTCAAATTTTCCGCCACTATCAGTCCTTTTCGTGACCCATAATATTCACACAACGATTTCTCTGCATTTGAATTCCACAAATTGAATTTTAGTACGATTTTTCGCAAGTTTAGGATTGATAATATATGCCAGGTGAAGTATTTCCGCAAAAATATTTGCCCCTCTAACACTTCTATCTATGGTATCGTTGTAATTTTCGTTTATCGTCTAACCGTCGAGCTACTTCCGGTTATAACCGTTTAAAGTTCAAACTCTTTGGACCTTTAGATTAATATAACCGTCCATTGTCCAAAAAACATGTATGCCAAGTTTGTGTGGGGTAAAAATTTATGCCATGTTAGAGCAAAGAGGCCATCATTCTTCGCATGGATGCTGCATATGTACGTGACGAGCTTCCCAATGTATATGAACCATAATGCAATTTAGATTCCAAAGGCGAAAGTTAATGCTCTACGAAAATCATAGGAAGAAGACAAGCCAAACGTGATAAGCTAATCAAGGGTTTGGCTCGGCGTCATTGGTCATCGATCACTTTGCCAAAGGTCAGCATTTTATCATTGTACCTGCCTTCAGAGTCCTTAAAGCCAGTCCGGTATTAACAAAATTCTTACTTAGGGGTTGGTTTATAATCTTCTGTTATATATATTAACCTTTTGTTATTTTTGATGGTTTTGGTAGATTCTTGGTTTCTTCTTTGCTGGTGTTGTGCTTAATCAATTTGGTTTCATTAGAAATCTCACAGATGTTAAAGTTCTTTCAGAATGGGGGATTCTTTTCCTGGTGAGATTTGAATAGTAATCTTCATTTTGTTGACATAAAGCTTTATGCATTGAGTTAAGGGGTAATGATTTTGATTTGGCATCCCTGGTTACTTTTCTTGCAGCTCTTTGAGATGGGTCTAGAGCTTTCACTTGCACGTCTTAAAGCTCTTGCAAAAATTTGCTTTTGGCATGGGGTTATCTCAGGTTTGGTCCTTATAAACGTTCCCAAGTTTTCTTAAACCATTTAAATTCCTTCCTGTAACTTCGCTTGTGTCAAATTAGGTCCCCTAATTTGAATATAACTTTTACTATGTGCCCCATAGTAAAAAAAGTTCGTCCACCCTGCTTGGAACCCAGCATTATTCGATAAACGATTTTTTTTAATTGGCTTTGCAGTTTCGTTATTTCTGTATTTAGGCTACCATCGTCCCACTAACAGTTTACAATCCTTTTATCTAAAACAGTGTATTATTATTCAACAAAAAACATTTGATACTTAAAGGAAAACCAACTTATATATTTTTATATAAACCAATTTATTTCAAAGTATATTTGGTGATTAAAACTCTCAACTATGTTTCAATCGGAAGAAAATCCCTTAGTTACATTTTAAATATTTTAACCCCTCAACTTACAAAAATTTAATGTATGTCACATTTCGTTACTGAATTATAGACGGAGGGTGACAATATTAGTGGTTTGTAAGTTGAGAGATTAAAACATTAAAAAACAGTTGAGGATTTTTCGTACGACTCAAAATAGTTGAAAGGTTACAAAAATCCCTCCACTATAAAATTAAAACTAGAATAATTGTAAAATATACGGTCCGCATGTAAGTAACTTGGAGTGTTCAAGCCGGTAAAACCGAATCAATTTAAAGCGAACTGAAATAGAGAAAGTTGTTTGGAATTAGTATTACCAAGTAAACTAAATAAATGTTATTTTTAAGAAACCACACTATGTGGATATGATTAGATATATAAACTGATCCAGCCGAAGAAACTGATTATTTAAATTATATAAGTATTAATAATATATACATAAGTTATTTTATTAATATAATAATCATAATTAAAACATTTTAGATAAAAAAAATTCATATTCATCAAACTAAATAAAACATAATTTTAATTGTTAATATTTGTGCTAAAATATAGTTATATAATATTATAGTGATATTACTAAAACATAATTTTAATTGGTAATATTTGTGCTAAAATATAGTTATATAATATTTAGTGACATTACTATTTTCTTACTTTTATTTTAATAGAGAAATAAAAAACAAATATCATATTTAAAAGTTAGATTAAATATATATGTGTGTTTAAATAAATCTGATTTCTAATGAAATAAAATTGTTATAATAATATATAGTTATGGTTTTAGGTATAAAACCAGATAAACCGAAACTACTAGTATATAAGCCGAACAAACCAAAATAGATATAATTTCAATATAATAACAAATTTTTATAAACTAAAATACCAAAACACGAACAGAAATCCAACCAAAATCCAGATTGAATAGGCTTATGCGTAACGCATACAAAAAATCTAGGTGTAATAACTGCTGCAAGATTTTCATGGGATATTATTGCTGCAATAGTCAATTACATTTAAGGTATGTGTATATATCTTACTTCTTATAAAGTAAATTTGCAAGTATATAACAGTAGATAACCATTAGCTCTAAACCCTGAAAACATATAACTTTATCTTCATATATCAAACGAAGAGCTACAAAGACAATCATGTCAACAGAAAAGATTCAGTTTACATTCCTGTTCTTCATTTTCTTAATTGCTTCTCTTCATTTTTCTCAATCATTTGGTAATAATTTACTTATCTTTTTCTTACTTTTTCCATATAAATATCAGTTAGTGTTTTCTATGTCGCAAACTATTCATGTTATTTATTTTAAATAATATTTCAGCTGGTGGATGTAAGTACCGAGGCTACTGCAAAACTAATGCCGACTGCATAAAAATATGCAAAGGCCGTGACATAGATCCATCATTCATGCTTTGCATTTTAAGTGATCCAAGGAAAAACAAATGTTGTTGTCTTTCTAGACAATGATATATCGATATTATCTATCTTTACCTGTTATAAGATTTAAAATTAATAAAAATTGAGATATTTATAACAATATTCAATTTAGATTAGCATGAATATCCGACTAAAAATCCTTAAATGGTCAAGTGAGAAGAAGTAATTTCATTATATTATGTGAATCCATTTTGTAACAATACATTGCGCACAAAGGAAACAAATGCATTTGCCATGATAAGGTTTTAAAATATGTAATCAGTTTGACTAAAATCAGGATATATCTTCTTGTATTTACACTCATTTCAATTATTAATATTATTAGTTAATAATGTCTGCACCCAAAATACTGATCCGAAATTTACCCAAAAATGTCAGAGTCTCTCGAACCCAATATATAGTCACGGTCTATATATTCGAACGAGACATAAATTGATATATCTCAAAAACCAATATTGAATCTGACCCGAACCAAAAAATGAATGAGTATCCAAACATATTAATATTCTAAAAAATGAATATGTATCCAAATATATATATATACTAGGTGATTATTCGTGCGCATGTGTGGAATGAAATTTATATACTAATAATTTTTCAATATTATCTTTGATCGTTTAACCTTCATGTCATAAGTTTTCAAACATATAGTTATTGACCGTCAATATAAAGTTAGTAAGTAAGACCATGTTTGTTAAAAAAAAATTAAATTTATTTATTACATTGAATTCTAATGATATCATTCGGATGTTACAATTCATCATTTCAATTCGATATAAAAATTATATTTTTGAAATGATTTGATCAAATAACTTACAAAATCCACGCATAATGAATATAAATTATGTAACATTAATTATGTATATAAATTATTTATACATATTATTATTTATTTTGTGTTTATTTATAAATTATACAATAATAAATATAATGAATAACCGAGTAGCGTGTAACTACTACGTATATAATTAAGTTGGAGTAATCACATAAATAAATAAAAATCCCTCTTTTTATTTACAATAATTTTTGCTGGAAAAAATAATCATTTATTTAATAATATTGTATATAAGTACAAATTAAATGATATTGAAATAGATATATAATATATTTTAACATAAATATTTATTAATTTAGGCTTCATACTCATATAATTTTATTAACATTTTTATATTTGCGGCAGTAAAAATACTATTTTATTAATATAAATATTTATTAATTGAGACTTTTTAATCAATGCAAATTTTGAAATTAACATGTTTATGTATTTTATATATGCTATACTCCCTCTGTCTCATAAAGATTGATTTTTTGGTGTTTTCACAAATATTAAGAAGGAAAATTGTCAAAAATACCACTTTCCTTGTACCACTTTTCACTTTTACCTTAATCACTTTTACTCTTATTTTTTAAGAGGAAAAAACACACTTATAACCCTGAGAAATTTTCAAAAATACAATGTTTATTGTACCACTTTTCATTTTTACCTTAATCACTTTTACCCTTACTTTTTAAGAGAAAAAACACATTTATAACCTATGGGTTAATTAATATAAGACTTAGAGTTATACTTAGGGGGTGGGGCTACGGTTTAGGAATGTAAAATTTAGGATTCTAATTATTATTTTTTAAAATTATCTCTTAAAAATAGTATTTATAAAAATGTCTCTCTAATTAGGGTAAAAATGAAAAGTAGTACAACAAAAGTGGTAAACTTGTAAATTCTCCATATAACCTTTGGGTTAATTATTCCAAGAATTAGGGTTTAGAGTTAAGGAGTGTGAATAGGGTGAGGTAAGGTTTAGGAATATAAATTTAGGATTCTAATTAATTTTAAAATTTTTTGCCTCTTAAAGAATAATATTTATGAAAATGTCTCTTTAATGAAGGTAAAAATGAAAAATGGTATCAATAATGTGGTAAAGTTGAAAATTCCCCTATTAAAAAACACATTAAATCAATATAATAAATGTGTGTTTTCTGAAATTTTTCATTTTCAATAATTTTTAACCAATAATAATTCAATTAATTTTTTAAAAGTTTGCAATAATTTTATAGAAAACACAAAAGACTATCTTTATTAATCATTTTTTCTAAAAATTATCTTAATGAAATGGAGGGAGTATATTTTAATTTAAATGATATTAAAATTTATATAAATTTAATCTGAATATATATTAAATAATGCTTCATATCATATGATTTTATGATTATTTTATTTTTATAATAAAAAGTTAAACCATTGATAAAAATAATTTGAATGTAGATTATTTATTGTCTTGGTAATTTATAATCGTTTAAAAAAATTCAAACTATAGCATATAAGAAAAAATCAATTTTTATTATATGATTAATGTTAATATTTAATTTCTTTGAATAATATAAAATTAAAAAAATAACGGATGATACAAAAATGGTTATCAAATCTTTATTATTCAAAATCATTATTTTTCATATATTTATTAACCATATTAGGTAATTCCGTAGTTTTTTATGGAAAATGAAAAATATTCTTTTATGCACTAATAATTAATTTGATAGTTAATTTAATAATAAATATAATATATGTGTAGATAGACCAACCAATTTTCTAAGAATTCTAAGAGTCATCGTAGTGATAACACGTGGCAACCAAAACATGTTGTAATGCTTCATGACTAATATATAAGGAATAATAGTTGTTGTCGAACATTTCACTCTAAAAACTCACAGGTTATAAGGAAAAAAACTATATGGTAAAATATTGATTTACAAACGTGATAATCTAATACATGTACAATCAGCAAAAATATTTAATTACTTAAACTATATAAAAGCTTTAGAAGTTAAATTATATTATATGGTATCATTAGTAAATATAAAGGATTTTAAATTAATGCGATCTAACATCTAGTAAAATAATGATTATTTAAAGGGAGAATTTCAAGTTTACCACTTTTGTTGTACTACTTTCATTTTTACCATCATTAAAGAGACATTTTCAAAAATACCACTTTTTAAGAGGATTTTTTTTAAGAAATTAATTAGAATCTTAAATTTTACATTGCTAAACCCTACCCCATCCTACACCACCCCTTAACTCTAAACCCTAAGTCTTAGATTAATTAACCCAATGGTTATAAGTATGTTTTTCTTATTAAAAACAAGGGTAAAAGTGATTAAGGTATTTTTGAAAAGTGGTACAAGAAAAGTAGTATTTTTGACAATTTCTCTTATTTAAAAGAAAGGTGTGAGAAGTCTTTTGGAGAAAATGTTTAAAATTAAAAGAAAAAAAGTTTAAAATTTTCAAAATCAAAAGATCTATTTGGGTCTTTTTAGTGTTTTATTTTATCAAATAAACCTTTGTATCCAAATTAATAAATATTGACTTTAATTTATATTTTTTAAAAATAAAAATGAAAATTGTTCAATGAAAATTGTAACATGTTTTTTTTTATAAGTGACATTTGCCAGAATAGTAGTAACTTGAATAGTTTTAGTAATCTTAAATTTAGGAATTATTTGAATAGATAATAGGAATTAAGCCTTTTTGTAACACCTTTAGAAACTAAACATTGATTAAACATACTCATTAAAAATATTAATAGGTTAGTAGTCAAACTAAAATGAAGGAACAATTATATATGTGCAGGCGAAGAATAATATTTCCATCGACACACAAGTTAAATCATTATTTTTATTATATTAGACAGAAGATATATGTTAATAATATTTACTATCATAACGTTGAATAAGTATATGTATTTGGAAGTAGTGAGCTCCTAAAAATTTGGAATAAAAGTAGAGGTTACAAAATTATTTGATTAGTAATTGGAAAAAGGTAGTTATGACAAAATAATATTGTAACTAGATTCTGACCCGTCTTTGCGGGTGTATTTTTTGTTTTAAATTCTTTTGAAAATTTTGAATTTTATATTTTTATTTTTTAATCATATTTGTATTAATCATTTATCAATAATATAAAATATTTAGTATTATTAATATATGTGAATAATACATAAATAATAAATAGTTGGACCCAATATTCATCAATTGGTCATGATCTTGTTTTAATAAAATAGATGGTTAAAAACCGGTTAGTAGCGGTTCAAGCTCTATAATTAAACCAAACATTAAACTGCACCCCTCAGATATCGGAAAGACTAAACTCTGGTTCGACTTCAAGCATCGCCGAGGTCCGTTCTTGAACATGAAAGCCGCCTCAATTAAATAATATATTTATATTAATATTTATATTAATTATCACTGATATTATGTTAACCATGGAACTGTCTTTTAAAGGTATATTAGATTCTGACCCATCTCTTGAAAAGAGTGGGTATATTTTATTAAGGATATAGATATAGATAAGGAAAGGGTTGTAATGTCAATATCACTAACCTAGACACACATTGTAATCATCCTATATATTGTACTCTGATCCTCTCTAATAAGACAGATTCCACATTCTATATGGTATCAGAGCCGTCGCTCCTAAAAACCTAAATTTTTTTCTTTCTCACGCCACCATGTCTTCTTCAAACAACTCCTTCCCTGCAACCATCACCGAAACCATTAACACAAACCAAACCAACCAGACTCTTCTTAATATCAACATGTCTAACGTCTCAAAACTCACACCCACCAATTACCTCATGTGGAGTCTCCAAGTTCATGCTCTACTTGATGGATATGGCCTTGTTGGTCATCTTGATGGATCGACAGTAGCTCCCACTCCTGATGTTACCGTCGCTGGTGAAACTTCCCCAAATCCAGATCACATCATCTGGAAGAGACAAGATCGTTTGATCTACAGTGCACTACTTGGTGCAATCACACTGCCTCTGCAACCACTGGTCTCTCGAGCCGCTTCTGCTGCCCAAGTATGGGACACTTTGGCATCCACATATGCTAAACCAAGTCGTGCACACATCAAGAACCTGCGTCATCAACTTAAGTACTGGAAGAAAGATAACAAGACTATTGATGTCTATGTTCAAGGTATTACCACCCGACTGGATCAATTGGCCATCCTTGGGAAGCCAATGGATCATGAAGATCAAGTTGATGCGCTCTTGGAAGGTCTGCCTGACGAATATAAACAGGTTGTCGACCAGATTGAAGGCCGTGAAGTCGCTCCTTCAATCACTGAAATTCATGAAAAGCTGCTCCATCATGAAGCTAAACTTCAATCCTCTTCTCTGGCGACACCATCCCTTTTTCCTGTCTCCGCGAATCTGGTGCACAACAAGAATCAGCCCACCTATCCGAACCATAACAAAAACAAGCAAAACAACAATCACTATCCCTCTCAAGCCAGGCCGAACAACAACAACACCAACATGAACTGGCAGCAACAGTCTCGTGGTCCAAGACCATATCTTGGTAAGTGTCAGATATGTGGTACGCAGGGACATGGAGCCAAACGATGTCCTCAACTCCAGAGCTTCCAAGCAGATTCCCAGCAGACACCTTTCACGCCATGGCAGCCTCGCGCTAACGTCGCTGCTGCAGCTCCATACACGGCCAACAATTGGTTGCTAGATAGTGGTGCAACTCACCACATAACTTCCGACCTGCAGAACCTGTCATTACATCAACCGTATGAAGGAGGTGAGACTGTGGTGATTGCCGATGGAACAAATCAGTCTATTACACATACGGGTTTATCTTCCCTACCTTCTCCAACCAAATCTATTACATTACATGATGTTTTGTGTGTTCCTAATATACACAAGAATCTGATTTCTGTGTATCGTTTATGTAACACTAATCATGTATCGGTGGAATTCTTTCCCTCATTCTTTCAGGTGAAGGATCTGAGCACGGGGACCCGGTTAATCCAAGGCAACACTAGAGGACAGCTATATGAGTGGCCGCAGGTTACCTCTACACCTATGGCGCTATTTACCTCTCCAACTTCTAAGGCTACAATGTTTTCTTGGCATTCACGTTCGGGTCATCCCTCTCTTTCAGTTCTAAACAAAACTATTTCTAAGTTTTCTCTTCCTATCTCTCAGTTTTCAAATAAGAGTTTGTCTTGCTCAGATTGCATGATTAATAAAAGTCATAAACTCTCTTTTTCTGATTCTAGTATAACCTTTACTAGACCTCTAGAGATCATTTTCACTGATGTCTGGTCATCACCGATTCTATCGACTGACAATTTCAAGTATTATCTTATTCTAGTCGATCATTACACTAGGTATTCTTGGCTCTACCCACTTAAACAAAAATCCCATGTCAAAGAAACATTTGTAGCCTACAAAGAGTTGGTTGAGAATCGGTTTCAATCTCGCATTGGGACGCTATTTTCAGACAATGGTGGAGAGTTTATAGCATTAAGATCATACCTTCAGCAAAATGGGATCTCACATCTCACTTCTCCTCCGCATACACCAGAACACAATGGTGTTGCTGAGAGGAAGCACAGACATGTTGTGGAAACTGGTTTGACCCTGCTGTCTCACGCATCCATGCCCAAGGAGTATTGGCCGTTTGCCTTCGCAGCTGCCATTTTCTTGATCAACCGCTTACCGACACCAAATCTTCAGTTTCAATCACCATACGAGAAGCTTTTTCAGAAACCACCAAACTACAACAGACTTCGTGTCTTCGGGTGCCTTTGCTTCCCATGGTTACGTCCCTACACAAAACACAAGTTGGAAGATCGATCGAAAGAATGTGTCTTTCTAGGATATTCAACGACTCAAAGCGCGTATCTGTGTGCTCATCTCCCCACTGGTCGTCTGTATACGTCGAGGCATGTAATTTTCCAAGAACAAGTATTCCCATTTGCGGCACAACCCGAATCAAATCAAAATCAGCAACCAAACCACCATCCTATGCAAACCCGGTCTAAAAACAAGATCATTAAACCAAACACTAAATTTCTCCTCACTGCTTCCTCTCTTCTCGAATCCAAAGAACCCAGAACCTTGGCGCAGGCCCTTCGCGATGAACGTTGGCGCAAAAGTATGTCCGCAGAATATGATGCTCAAATTCAGTACGGAACATGGGAATTGGTCTCACCAGATTCGTCACAAAACTTGGTCAGCTGTCGCTGGATTCACACAATCAAGTACAAGCCCAATGGAGACATCGATCGGTTTAAGTCACGACTGGTTGCAAGGGGAAACACTCAGCAATATGGGGTTGACTATGGCGAGACTTTCAGTCCGGTGATCAAAACTACAACGATAAGACTTGTACTTGACATCGCCGTTACACAAGGATGGCCGATTAAACAACTCGACGTCAACAACGCCTTCTTACAAGGGGAACTACACGAGGAGGTGTACATGACCCAACCTCCGGGATTTATTGATCGTGACAAACCTCATCATGTGTGTCGTCTCAAGAAACCCATCTACGGGCTTAAGCAGGCTCCTCGCGCCTGGTACATGGCTCTGAAAGAACATCTTCTTGACATGGGTTTTCAGAACTCCCTCTCCGACACATCTCTCTTCACACGTATCACAAGCTCCCAGTGTACCTACATATTGGTCTACGTTGATGACGTTGTTGTCACCGGTAATCAGCCACAAGTCATTGCCTCTGTTCTTCAATCCTTCGCTAAGCGCTTCTCTATCAAAGACCCAACCGACCTACATTACTTCCTGGGGATTGAAGTTAACAGAACATCTAAAGGATTGCATCTTATGCAACGCAGATATATTTTGGATCTCCTTGCCAAGACACATATGCTTGATGCAAAACCTGTTTCGACTCCAATGGAGACTACGCTCAAGCTAACACTTCTTACCGGCACTGCTCTACCTGATGCGTCTCAGTACCGGTCCATAGTAGGGAGTCTTCAGTATCTATCTTTCACACGACCGGACATTTCTTTTGCGGTTAATCGACTCTCGCAGTTCATGCATCGTCCCACAGATATGCATTGGCTGGCTGCAAAGAGAGTTCTCCGGTATTTGGCGGGCACTGTCAGTCATGGGATACACATGAAGGTCGGCTCTTCTCTCACCTTACATGCCTTCACCGACGCAGATTGGGCAGGGGACAGGGACGATTATGTTTCCACCAATGCATATGTCATTTACCTTGGTTCTACGCCTGTGTCTTGGTCGTCGAAGAAGCAAAATGGAGTTGCGAGATCGTCAACTGAAGCTGAATACAGGGCTGTGGCAAACACGGCGTCAGAGGTGCGATGGATATGTTCCTTACTTCATGAGCTTGGTATACGGATCCCCATCACACCTGTCATTTATTGTGATAATGTTGGTGCTACGTACTTATGTGTGAACCCTGTCTTCCACTCAAGGATGAAGCACATAGCCATCGATTATCACTTCATCCGCAACATGATTCAACTAGGGATTGTCCGGGTCGCTCATGTCTCTACCAAAGACCAGTTAGCTGATGCTCTTACAAAACCACTCTCTCGTCAACAGTTCGCCACTGCGATATCCAAGATTGGAGTAACAAGATTACCTCCATCTTGAGGGGGCGTATTAAGGATATAGATATAGATAAGGAAAGGGTTGTAATGTCAATATCACTAACCTAGACACACATTGTAATCATCCTATATATTGTACTCTGATCCTCTCTAATAAGACAGATTCCACATTCTATATATTTTTGTTTTAGTTTTTTGAAAAAAAATAATTTTTATATTTGTGTTTTTTCAATCAATATTATTGTTTTCAAGACGTTTCAAAATATGGATAGTGATTAAAATTATTTTTTTGAATTTAATAGATATATTGATAGTTATATGTATATATGTGTTTGTTTGGTTAAAATTAAAACATGAATAATTATTAATATATAATTGTCGGTTAATATGAGAGAAGTGGATCTCTATATTTGTGGAAGTTACCTAATATGTTTAATTAAAAGAGAAGAATTTTAACTTTATCACTTTTGTTGTATCAATTTTTATTTGTACTTTCATTAAAGAAACATTTTCAAAAATACCACTTTTTTAAAATGTAAATTTTTTTAAAAATAATTAGAATCCTAAATTTTACATTCATAATCCCTATCTCCACCCTACATCACTGCTTAACTCTAAACCCTAAGTCTTAGATTAATTAACCCAAAAGTTATAACTATATTTTTTCCTCTTAAAAATAAATGTAAAAGTGATTAAAATATTTTTGAAAAATGGTACAAGAAAAGTGGTATTTTTGACAATTTCTCAATTAAAAATTAGTTATAATTTTGGGAAAATTTGGAGAAATGCACTTAAATAAGATTTTAATTTGAAAAATACACTCTTATTTAAGTTTTTTGAAAAATAATCTTTAGTATATATAAATTTACCAAATTACCCAAACTGTTTTTCAATTATTTATCATCTTAATTTTTCTTGATCATTATCATCGTAATTTATATTTTTCATTCTAGCGAATTTAACAAAAGATAGATTTTGTTTTTTAAAAAGAAATCTTTAGAGTATCTTTTAAATATATCTTAAATTTTATTTTTGAAAAAAAAACTTTTGGCGACGTCTCGTTTTCATCTTCTTCGTAGGCTCCTTTTCTGATTTTTTTTTTCTTTCTCCAGTTTCACAGATCCTTCCTCTCATCTCATTCAAAGGTTTGTTAATTCATTTCGTTTTCTACTTCTGCTTCTGTTTTATTCTGAAAATATATTCCTGTTTTTGTTTTTTTCTTTTAGGAAGATCATGCTGCACATAGCTGGAGTTTTTGGAGAGTGGAAGTTAAATAAAGAATCATGGAAATTCATGGTGGATACACAAAAAAGAGGCAAATTATTTACCATCAAAGAAGATCTGAAGTTTGAAGATATAGTTCAGATGGTTCACGAAGATTATTGTCAAGATGATTTAACTTAGCTTTTACGTTAGAAATTTCAGAACTACATCCGAGGACCCGACCCGGAACCGACCCGAAAATACAGGTTCGGGTCCAGAACCGGAACCGAGAATTTTACCCTATTGGGTCTAATGATGGAGGACCCGTAGGTAGCAGGTTCGGGTCCAGAACCGACCCGGGACCCGGTCAGGTATTTTTGAAACCGAAGATTATTAGACTTAATGATTTTTTTTGTGTGTTTTGAATGGTAACTTGATCATGTTTTAAGTTTATTAGTTATGGTTACGGTAATTGCACTACTGCAGTTTCAGAATGTGTTTTTTTCGTTATGAGGTTTCAAAATTGCAGGTTTGAGGTTCGGGTAACGTTGCAGGTTAATGGGTACAAGTAGACCCGAAACACATATTTAGACCCAAAAATATGTAGAAACGACCTGAAATATCAGGAACCGACTCGAAAACGGACCCGAAATACCTGGATCCGACCCGATACAATAAAGAACCGAAAAAATTTAGGTATATGCGGGTACGAGATAAGTGGACCCGAACCGACCCGGACCCGATAAGACCCGACCCGGAACCGACCCGAATTTTTTAAAGTACCTATATGGGTCTAAATCTCTAGGACCCGAAGGACCTGGACCCGAAAAGACCCGACCCGAACCCGACCCGAGGACCCGGATGCCCAGGCCTATGCTGGTCTATCAGTTGTCAAGTGCACGATTTTAAGGGATGGGATGACCACTTATTGGATTTTTTTAGTCAAAAAAAAAAGAGTAAATCTCACAGTTTTTTTTTTCCATTTGATTATTAATCTCAAGTTAAAAAATTTAATAAGATACTAGGGAAATTACAACAATAAATTTCTACGCTATCAGAACAAAATTGTAATAAATAGAAACCCAATACAGCAAAAAGTAACAAATAAAACAATTACTTAAAAACAATAAATAATTTTTCTTTTGCTTTCATGATACAAACAAGAGATAAAGTTATTGTACCCATTCATTAAAACATGTAGCTATTTAATTAATTTAAACAAATATATGTTCACAAAGTAGACAAATTAGACGATCATAACATCCCAAACACATCGATACTATATCTAAGAATATCCGTCAACGTAGGTTTCGTATACATAAATCAACAAGATTTTTACAAAAATTAGATCAACGGTAATGTGACTTCATGACTGATTATTCACTTTGTATCTCCGGATGAAGCTTTGTATAAAATCAATAGAGGTGTCATAGTAGAAGCGAGTTGCTGGTGTTGTGGCCAGTATTAGTTTTTCTGTAGTCATGTAAAAATATTAGTGTTAGACAATATGAAAACAAATATAACAATACTAATTAATTTTTGAAATAACTCATTTTTCTTTCTTCTTTTTTTTTTTGAAAATTAATCTATCAAAACATGAACTGTTTTTATTTATTTTTTAAAAAAACTTATCAGTTACATAAAAACTAAGAAATTTAAAACAGATAAAAAGACATGACCAAGTAATAGTTTTTTTGACATTCTAACTATTAAACAATATTTAGTTATATTATTAAAATAATTGATGCTTATATTACCTTCGAATAGTTGAGGATTGATGCTTGTTATAATTACAACTTTGTATTTCATATTTGTCATGCTTTGTAACTCCCTAAAACGAGCTGCTTCTTTATCCAATACTAGGGGCGGAACCCCGCGCAAGCGCGGGGATATATATGTTGATATTGTGAAGCTATTTTGCCGAGATATGTAAAGTTTGAAGTTTTATGGGGTGTTTTGAACTGCGAGGTTTATTGTGTTGTTGGTGTGGGAAGAGCAGCTGAAATGAATTGTTTATTTTGGCGGTATTTTTCTTGGGATAATTTGCATACTGCCATTGTTTTGCTGGCTATGTTAATAATTTTTGGTTAAGAGATTTATAATTGGATACGTTTAGTTTAAAGTTTTGTTGGGCCGTTATTAATCTGAAGAATGTAATATTTAAAGTTTTTGCTGAGTGAAAAATTGTAATGGTAAGAATGACATTGGGCCAATATTATTATTCTCAACATGCAACGATTCATCAACGCTTCCATATATTATTTATATATAAAGTTTTTCTTTTAAATAAAGTTACTCGTCTCTCTTTTTTTTATCAAATAAAGGTACTCTTCTATAGGGAAGAGAGTTTGCATAAAATACAAGGTACTACCAAAGTTTAAAATGGAAAAAACATAGGAAGTTAGCAATAATAAGAGACACGAAACGAAAGCTAAGTGGGCGTTGAGGCGGTTTGATGGACCTCAAACTATCGCCCGCGGGAGCATTTGCGGTTTTTTCTTTATCTTCAAAGCCTGATGGAGTTGGTTCATTAATGCCCATTGCTATCTTCGCCGCATCAACCGTATTGCTAGCGATCGAATAAACAAAAAAAAACAATCCATTTTATGCTCCTTCCTACTTTGAAGGAACATAAACGTACCTCCTCAAGAGTCAGTGTGGGCGCATATTTCTTGATGAGCTTAGCATCTCTATGTCGAAGACCACAAACGTGGCACTATCGTTGCCATCATCAACCACTAGCTCAACACGAAACCTGGATAAAGAGAACGATAAATGTGCATGTATATGTAAATTTGGGTTTGCCTTTAGATATATGTGTAAGGATATGCACTTCGAACCTGATAACCCCGGTCACGTTGGGAGAAACACATCTGAAAGTTGATCACAAGAGCAGTCATCACTCATCAATAGTTGTTTGGGGGATGAAATGGGTGACAAAAGGATGATCCTTTATCTTGTACATATTTGTGCATCGTGTAATAATGAATGGTGCGAGCAGCAGGGAACAACCGTGATTCACCAGAATTCTGCAGAGGGACACATAAGAGTTAAATCAAACATGATTTGAGAATTAATAAGTCATATATGGAATATATGTTCGTAATAAAGTGAAGATTACGATACCTTTTAGATGATGACATTTTCGAGGTTGAGATTAAATCTGCGACAATGCAAAGAAGTTGTGAGTAGATATGAGATGAACGGCCAGATGAACTACATATATAGGAGACAACTTTGAGGCAACCCTACCATTGATGGTCAGAGTAAAGACTGGGAGATGTAGCGATAGAGAAAGATGAACAGTTCATCAATTTAATTTGGGAAGTAGAAAATGTTACGTATGTGTTTGGGAAGTGTGTTGCTTTGACCGAGAAACTCTAGAACATGATTTTTTTTGGATACCATTCAAGTTTATAAACGGGCCACCAACCATAATAAAAAGCCCACAAAACTATCGGAAATAACATACTTTACGAACAATCGCTTCAGAACAATAAATCACAAAATTTATCTACAGGCCCCACTATTTTTTTTTTGTTCGCTGACGTGGACACCTTCACAGGAGAGAAAAGTGTCTCATTATATATATGATTGTCAGACGGACCATTTTTAATCTATAATAAATGTGTGAATGTAGAATGGTTGCTCAGAATATATATATATATATATATATATATATATATTAAAATACTATTTCTGGTACCTGTTTAGTAGCAACCCAACTACGATCTTAGTTGTTGTGTCACGATTTTGTAGATCGCTACCTTGCATCATTCGTATTTGTCCAACCACATCTGGGATAATGGTTGTATTTTGAATGTCATTTTAAATTTTAAAAAGTGGTAAATATGAAATGGTAAATCTTTTACCTGGTAAATAGTTGGTCTCAGCGGCTATGCGCATCAATTGTTTGTATCGGTGTGGATGGAATACGTAAGGAGGCATCATCGGTATATCTTCGTTTATTGGTAATATAGTTGTTGATGTGTTGATTTGGATTATGTATTGTTGAGTAGTAAGCCTGTACCGTTGAGTGATTTTTAGAAATGTAAAATACTGAAGTTGATATATTTCGCCTTCTTGCAATATTTGAGTTGTTTCTTCTGGTAGGGACTTAACAAGCCTTCCTTCATATGTCTCCCCCTATTTGCATAATATATATTATAATTGTTGTTACATGTTTTTTCTTAACTTGATTGAGTAATGAAAGTATTACATACCTGGATGTCAATACAAAGGAACGCTGTTCCAAGGTCCTCGTTGTTTTTTTGTTGATTGAAAATCCGCCACATACGACATATGCGAACAATCTTCGGTAGCCTTGACATCTCTTTTTCTCTGATAATATGACCAAATTTTCTTATAGTTATTTTAATATGTATCGTATATAGTGTAAGAAACTAAGGTGATGATTGTTTCTAGTTTCACATTGGTTTTTGGTTTTTATTTTTCAAAAACTATTTTATTGTCCAATCAAGATTCTTAAAACATAGATTCTCTAAAATTTAGGAAAACTACTTTTTAAAAAAAATCATTTGTTTCCAATCAAGATTTTAACTAAATGGTTTTCCTACAAGATAGGTAAACTAGTTTTAGGTGTTTAGCGAAAACTTTTAGAGCGAAAACTTTTAGAGGTATTTAGAAAATCTGGACAACTAATTCCTATAATTATTATTTTTATTAGTTTTGTTTTAATTATGTATACATATTTTAAGATTTCTATTTTTATAAAATATACTTTTGACAAACCAAAATTTAAAAACAACAAGTTAATATGTTTTCACTTCCTTTTAAATCACAAGCACAATATTTTAATAAATTATAATGATAAAACTATAAAATTCTACATATCTTATTAATTTTTACAGCTTTAAAATAAATCATCATATATATGTAACACTTCTTTTGTAAGTAATCAGTGAGTAATTGCAAAGGAGATTAATAATCACCTTCCCAAGCCAGAGATGAATACAAGAAATACTGATAATATAGATAATAAAAGCGTTTACAAACTTGGTAGAGAGTACTCTCACCTTTCCATGAACATGATTAATCTGAGGGTTTATCTCCTACTAATTCAGAACCGTTACTCTCTCCCTCAAGCAAGCGTGGTTAGATATATAATTATACACGTGATTGTTTGCTCTATCAACCTGATTATAATATTCCAGCCGGAATTATTAGAGACCATTAATGGTGTACGAGAATTAACAAGTCGTAAAATATACGTCTCATAAAGAATATAAATGTCTGGTTGGAGATCAATATAAATGGGGTCCTGCAAAATTTAGGAAAGTTCCATCCGTTTTATTGCTTGAACCATATTTAATATTTTATATTAAAAAGAATAGAGATGCGTTTTTCTAAATGTATTAATATATCTATCGTTAAATAAATTCCAGGTTAGCATTTCTTTTCTTTTTTTTGGTCAAAACCAGGTTGGCATTTCTAATGGGGTCGTTGTAGGGTTAGTTAGATTATTAATGGTTAAGTTTCAAATAGAGAAACAGTAAACTAATTTAAATCGGTTTGGTGTAGATTCTAGTTCACACCTAAAATATTATATGAGTTCGGGTTTCTATCTTTCTAATTGGAATAAAATAGACTTGATAAGTTCTCATATGGAAAAATTGGCCAATTCCTACATCAACAAGGATCAACGGTCACGATCAGTATATAAACACATCACATATACGAAAGATACATCAACCAGTAGAAAATTCAATTTTCATAAATGAACTTTCAAAATTTGGTTTTAACATACATCGGCCTAATCTCCGTTAGTCAAACGTTACGGAATATGAATTATTATTAATTCGATAACAGGAAATCGGTCAATTCCTATATCAATAGGGCCAACGGTCCCGATCAATACCTAAACATTTCACTTGTGCAAAAACATACATCAACTAATACAAAATTTAAATTCAATACACGAACTTTCAAAATCTGATTTTACATACATTGACCTAATTTTCACTAGTCAAGCATGACCAAAGATAAATTGTTTGTTACATGTTGTTTAAATGAGGTTTTATTATATTATGTGGTAATTAAACCGTATTACATGGTAACCGACCGAGTGGAATAAATAATTTAGTTCAAACGATTTTGTTCTCGTGTAACTCATTAGTAAGCTTTTCTCTTTAATTTTTTGTTTTTCAATTTTTCGGCAAAAGATCTAGGCATGGGTTTTTAGATCTTTGGGTCGGTTTCAGACCAGTTACGTTCGGATCGAGGTCTTTCCGGTCTTAAACATTAGGACTCAACTAGGTACTTGAAAATTTTATGTTTGGATTGGTTCCTCTCGGATTCAGGTCTATTATAAAAAAACATGTAAAATACCAATAATTTTCAGGCCCGGGTCGAATTTGGGTATGTAGGATACGAAAAAACAGGAAATTAAAAACGGTTAGATAACATGTTTGAGAAGGTATTGGTGATGAAAATTACCTTTATTATTATTGTTATGATATTTAAACGGTTAGATACATACAAAGTTTGAGTTGGTTGATGATAAAATATGCGTAACATTTTTAATATATATATAGATTAAATGTTTTTATATTTAAATATCAATTACTATATTTAAAAGTATTTGTTTTATTTTTTTCTCAAATTAGATACATCTAACTTAAAAAATTATTATGAAATATTTGTCTAAAATATTTATTATAAAATCAATAAAGGTATAAGTTTAAAATTTATTACTGTAAATTTTCAAAATTTATGACGTTATTATACTTAATAAAAAGTTAGTTTTCCATATTAATATATTATCCAATAAATTATATAATTGTATTTGGATCTAACATTTAAATATGTCAAGTGGCTTTTGAACCAGAGTAGTGATCAAAAGGAAAGCTTTTAACATACACAAATGAATGTATTATCATTTGAAGAAGCGTTTCTTTATTGTAGGTTTTAAGTAGATCATAGAGAAGCCATGAGTCTTGTGTAGTTATACTTTCAATAAGCAAATCATATTGTAAAGTATATATCTATCTACTAGGTATCCATCAAAACTTGAACCACACTCAGGAAGAAAGTGAATTGAAATCTTTTATAGGCAAGTGTAAATACATGAACTGAACATGGGCTTTTTCTGGGTTATGTGTCGCATTATGGGGCCTCAACAGTTAGTCTGCTTACCATTGAGAAAATGTATGTTCTTTTTAAAACTGATCTTATATTTTAAGCAAGGAAAAAATGCTTGACGAATTTTTTAAAAAAGAGGTCAAGACATTCATGTGGTTTGCATTGCATCCACGAGTTAATCTCTAGAAGACTATATTTAGAATGTACGGAATATATATTTTTAATACCTAATTTATATAAATATTGCGTCCATGTGGAGGCGCATTCAGACTATTATAATATATCTAGAGAATGGAATATGATGAATGCCTCTTTATCGATTTTAGGTGGCTAGATAGCCAATCTCGACAAATGGAGTGATCTGTAATCCTTTCTGTTTCTTTTCATTTCTAAATGTGAAAATACTTTCTATATACCAAAATGGAAAGTATTTTCTAAATTTAGATCAACATATTGACCTTAAACAAACACATTGGGTAATGTCAAAAGACAAAAACATTGACAATCCGGTTTTCCATGATTTTATAAGGTTATTATTTCGAGTATGTTTCATCACCTCCACTTCAAGTTTATATAATAAAGCTTATAGAAACTAAGCTGAAAATTATATTGTTATTATATAGTACTTTCGTTTTAGATTTAATTGTCGTTGTAGAGTAAAATTTTTGTTTTAAAATAAACGTTATTTTATGATTTCAATACAAAATTTATTAAATTTATATGTTATTCTATTTTCTATTGGTTTAAATGTGTTTAGATTATTGGTAATGATATTTTTATTTTAAAAATATACAAAATTAAATATATTTTTTAATATGTGTGCAAAAATCTAAAACGACAACTAAAATAAAACGGAAGTAGTAAGATTTAAGAATGTGAGATTTAGAATCCTTTAATAATTACTTAAAATTTATTACACTCTTTTGGTTCATAATATATGATGTTTCAGAAATTTTTTAATATTTAAAATTATTAAATGTTTTGGATATTTAAATTTTATTGAAAACTCTTCAACCAAATGATTGGTTAAAATGTTTTCAATTTAAATTTTTAATAATAACTTTTAATGAAAAATAATTTTTTTTAATTTATGTAGTTTTATTCTTAACATTGTGTACTATGGAAACCGAGGAAAGTAATAAAGGGTATTTACGTCATTTCAAACCATCTCCCATAATTTCGAAAATCACATTTCACAAAATGTGAAAACTCTTTTAATTTTCTCCAGTTGTATTAGCTTCTTTCAACCTGTGGTTTAAACAGAATAGAGAAGCTTGTTTCATGCGAGACCTGATAGAGATAGATACAAAGAGTGAAACTAATCTCAAGATCACGAACTTTCTTTCTTCTTCTTCTTCTTCTTCTTCTTTATCGTCTCTGAACTGAATCAAGAGACAGCGATCAAAGGAGAAAAAAAAAGATCTTAAAAAAATTATTTACATGCCCCTAATTTGAATATAACTTTTACTATGTGCCCCATATTAAAAAAAAGTTCTCGGTCCGCCCTGCTTTGAACCCGCATTCGATAAACGAATTTTTCTTAATTGGCTTTGCAGTTAGGTTCTTTCTATATTTAGGCTACTATCCCACTAACAGTTTATAATCCTTTTATCTAAGACAGAATATTATTATTCAACAAAAAACATTTGATACTTAGAGGAAAACCAACTTATATATTTTTTATATAAACCAATTTATTTCAAAATATATTTTAGTGATTAAAACTTTCAACTATTTTCAATATGAAGAAAACCTCTCAATTATTTTTTAAATATTTTAACCTCTCAACTTACAAAATGTTAATGTATGTCACCTTTCGTTACAGAACTATATACGGAGGGTGATAACATTAACGGTTTGTAAGTTGAGAGATTAAAACATTAAAAATTAATTAGGATTTTTTCTTACGATTCAAAAATAGTTGAATGGTTACTAAAATCTCTCCACTATAAAATTTAAATTAGAATAATTGTAAAATATACGGTCCGTACGTAAGTAACTTGGGGGTGTTCAAACCGGTAAAACCAAACTAATTTAAAGCGAACTGAAATAGAGAAACCACATTATGTGAATATGATTAAATATATAAACTGATCCAACCAAATTAATCGAAAAAACTGATTATTTAAAATATATAAGTATTAATAATATATACATAAGTTATTTTATTAATATAATATTCATAACTAAAACATTTCTAATAATTTTTTAAAAATTGATTTTTTTTCTTATTTTCATCAAACTAAATAAAACATAATTTTTAATTGGTAATATTTGTGCTAAAATATAGTTATATAATATTATAGTGATATTACTATTTTTTACATTTATTTTAGTAGTGAAAAACAAACATTATATTTAAAAGTTAGAGTATATATATATATATATATATATATGTTTAAATAAATCTGATTTCTAAATCACATAAACTAAAATTGTTATAAAAAATATATAGTTATGGTTTTGGTATAAAACCAAATAAACCGAAAACTACTAGTATATAAATCTAACCAAACCAAATTAAATATGGTTTCAATATAGTAACAAAATTTTATAAACCAAAATACCAAAACATCAAACCGAAAGCGGACCAAAATCCAGATTGAACAGGCTTATGCGTAACGCATACAAAAAATCTAGGTGTAATAACTGCTGCAAGATTTTCTTGGGATATTATTGCTGCAATAGTCAATTACATTTAAGGTATGTGTATATATCTTACTTCTTATAAAGTAAATTTGCAAGTATATAACAGTAGATAACCATTAGCTCTAAACCCAGAAAACATATAACTTTATCTTCATATATCAAACGAAGAGCTACAAAGACAATCATGTCAACAGAAAAGATTCAGTTTACATTTCTGCTCTTCATTTTCTTAATTGCTTCTCTTCATTTTTCTCAATCATTTGGTAATAATTTACTTATCTTTTTCTTATTTTTTCCATATAAATATCAGTTAGTGTTTTCTATGTTGCAAACTATTCATGTTATTTATTTTAAATAATATTTCAGCTGGATGTAAGTACCGAGGCTACTGCAAAACTAATGCCGACTGCAAAAAAATATGCAAAGGCCGTGACATAGATCCATCATTTTTGGCTTGCATTTTAAGTGAGCCAAGGAAAAACAAATGTTGTTGTCTTGCTAGACAATGATATATCGATATTATCTATCTTTACCTGTAATAAGATTTAAAATTAATAAAAATTGAGATATTTATAACAATATTCAATTTAGATTAGCATGAATATCCGACTAAAAATCCTTAAATGGTCAAGTGAGAAGAGCTTAAGTAATTTCATTATACTATGTGAATCCATTTTCTAACAATATATTGCACACAATGGCAACAAATGCATTTGCCATTTGTTAATATTGTAAAGATAACTATATTTGATCCTAGATTCAAAACGCACGATTGTCTTAGTTGCCGAAGTTATTTTCAATTGAAAAAAAACATTATTTTACATAATGTATATATCTTCAATTTTTAATTATATATATAATGTGCGTGTGTGTGTGTTTGTTTTGAGCAACTGTATATATGTAACTACTTTAATAGTTACGAATCTTGGAGACTCCAGAGCTGTTCTTGGGAGAGTTGTTTTCAGGGGTTGCTGTAGCTGAACGGTTATCTACTGATTCTGCGCGTGGTGGGGATATATCGGAGGAGACGTCTTGCTCAGCATATTGCAGCTGCAGAACTTGAACCAGAATAGAGATCAAAAGTAAAGCTTTTAACATACAAAAGTAAAGCTATTATCATGTGAAGAAGCAAGCGTTTGTTCATTGTAGGTTTTAAGTAGATCATAGAGAAGCCATGAGTCTTGTGTAGTTATACTTTCACTAAGCAAATCATATTGTAAAGTATATATCTATCTACTAGGTATCCATCAAAACTTGAACCACACTCAGGAAGAAAGTGAAATGAAATCTTTTATAGGCAAGTGTAAATACATGAACTGAACATGGGCTTTTACTGGGCTTTGTGTCACAATATTGGGCCTCAACAGTTAGTCCAACTTCCCACTTTCTACACTCCTGCAACAAATAGTTCGCTTACCATTGAGAAAATGTAAAACTGATCTTATATTTTAAGCAAGGACAAAATGTTTGACGAATTTTTTTTAAAAAGAGGTCAAGACATTCATGTGGTTTGCATTGCATCCACGAGTTAATCTCTAGAAGACTGTATTCGGAATGTACGGAATATATTTTTTAATACCTAATTTATATAAATATTGTGTCATGTGGAGGCGCATTCACACTATTATAATATATCTAGAGAATGGGCTATAATGAATGCATCTTTATCGATTTTAGGTGGCTACATAGCCAATAACATCTCGACAAATGAAGTGATTTGTAATCTTTTCTGTTTCTTTTCATTTCTAAGTGTAAAAATACTTTCTATATACCAAAATGGAAAGTATTTTCTAAATTTAGATCAGCATATTGACCTTAAACAAACACATTAGGGAATTTCAAAAGACAAACATTGACAATACCGGTTTTAATGATTTTATAAGGTTATTAATTCGAGTATGTTTCATCACTTCCACTTCAAGTTTATTTAATAAAGCTTATAGAAACTAAGCTGAAAATTATATTGTTATTATATACTACTTTCGTTTTGATTTAATTATCTTTGTAGAGTAAAATTTTTGTTTCAGTCCTTAACTCCTACAAATTAATAACGTTAGAGAGAGGTGAGAGAAACGCTCTCTCTTTTCTCTCTCCCCCGACCTTCCTTTTCTCGTCGTCTCCTGGTCTCTCTGGTTCGGTGGCCGGCGGCGCTTCCGCCGTCGGTCGCCCTCCCCCTTTCGTTGGTTTTGTTCTTAGCCTCCTCCCCTGCTTGCTTGACGTTGTCACTCGCTCCTCTTTGCGCATCTGCTGTAGATTTTCGTCGGATAGCGGCCGGATCCGGCGGATCTAACTGGTGGTCGTGTGTGTGCTCGGCTACCCTGTAGAGATGGCGAGGCTGTGGTGGATCGTTTTGCCTTCAGGAAGCGCCGATTTGGTGGTCGTCTTGGAGTTAGGTTAGGGTTGGATCTGGGTCAGATTCAATCGCGGCGGATCCACCGGAGCGGTAGTGCGTCGCTGCCTCTACCCCCTCTGCTTCTCGCCATTCCCGTCTCCTTTTTCATCGTTCGGTGCTTTGTTTAGAACTTCCCCATCTGGATCTCTGGATCTGAGATGAAAAGTCGACTAGAGGCTGTCGTCGGGGACTTCTACTTAGTCTTTATCTTGTAGCATCAAGCATGACGGCTTCTCTGTCGTCTGTTGATCGGAGTTGACACTGTCGGCTCCTCTGCTCTTCTCTTTTTCAGAAGGGGATTTTTCTCTGCTTCGTCCTGCCTCCTCCTCCGTTGGGAAGCCAGAATCTTTTAAGCCTGCTACTTGTCAGAAGGGACCGGAGTCGAGTCGTAAAACCTCCGCTTGCTTCCGCCTGTGGGGCTCTGTTCTCTATCTGCTGGCTTCTCATCGGAAGAGGGTTTCAGGCTGTAAACCGGTTGATCCCTGGAGTTGCTTCGGCGTCTGGAGTGGACCGCTGCAGACGATGGCCGGACCGGGACCTAGTCAACCCCGCTTCGCCTCTTGTCTTCACTGGTCGCCTTAGGGATAGTCCTCGTCCTAGGATTATTCTCCGGCTGATTATCTCTCAAGTTCATAGCTCTTGCCTTAGGAACTGGATGCAAAGTCAAGCTTTGATCTACTGGAATTGTTGATGCTTAGGATTTAGTTTGTCAAGCTTCAATCGAAGCTTTTGGGTTTGATTGAACCTCTTTGTCTGTGAATGTCTTTTTTATCTTTTTTGGGACTTTCACAGACCCCTGCTTTAATTAGCTTCCATAGATGCATAAGGCTTTGTTCAATCATAGCTAAATGTATCTCCTTGTATCATTATCTTGGTTATAATAAAATTCACATACTTATCAAAAAAAAAAAAAAATTGTTTGAGAATAAATATTGCTTTATAATTTTAATACAGAATTTATTAAATTTATATGTTATTTTATTTTTCTATTGGTTGAAATGTGGTTAGCTTTATTGGTAATAATGTTTTTATTTTGAAAATATATAAAATTAAACATTTTCTTAATCTGTGTGCAAAAATCTAAAACGACAACTAAAATGAAACGGAGGTAGTAGGATTTAAGAATGTAATAGAATCATTTAATAATTACTTCAAATTTAGTACACTCTTTTGGTTCATAATATATGATGTTTCAGATATTTTTTAATATTTCAAATTATTAAATGCTTTGATATTTTAATATTTATTTTAATTTTATTGAAAAATTTTCAACCAAATGATTGGTTAAACTATTTTCAATTTATATTTTTAATAATAACTTTTAATGAAAAATAGATTTCTTAATCTATGTAGTTTTATTCTTAACATTTTGTACTATGGAAACCGAGGAAAGTATAAGGGTATTTTTGTCATTTAGAACATCTCCCATAATTTCCACAAATCACATTTCACAAAATGTGAAAACTCTTTTAATTTTTTCTCCAGTTGTATAAGCTTCCTTCAACCTGTGGTTTAAACAGAACATAGAGCTTGTTTCATGCGAGACCTGATAGAGATAGATACAAAGAGAAACTAATCTCAAGATCACGAGCTTTCTTTCTTCTTCTTCTTTATCGTCTCTGAACTGAATCAAGAAAGCGATCAAAGGAACAAAAGGATCTCAAGAAACCCACTTGTTGTTGGTTAAAGATTTCACGGGCCTCAAAAAACTCTTGAGTAGTCTCTTTCCCACACCCATAACTTCATCATCATCTTCACCTACTACCCTTTCTCAACCTCAACGGTTCAAGTTCCTCCACGTCACAGTCTCTCATTTCCTCAGATGTAAATGTCTCTCAGAAACCTGATCTGATCTTCACCTGACACAAACTTAAGTCGCAGAGAGACAAGAAATGGACCGACCAGCAGTGACTGGACCAATGGATCTACCGATCATGCACGACAGTGATAGGTACGAGCTCGTCAAAGATATTGGCTCCGGTAACTTCGGAGTTGCTAGGTTGATGAGAGACAAGCAGAGTAACGAGCTTGTTGCTGTCAAGTACATCGAGCGAGGTGAGAAGGTAAAGTGCCAAGTTACATCATCTCATAACATATTGTTACATCATCTTATGTAAGTAAAGTTAGTTTTAGTTTTGGTTATGGTTATAAAATGGTAAAATATTATAACATATTGTTACAACATCTTCATTTCTTTGTTCAGCTATGTAAATTTTAATAACTCGAATGATATTTAATGGTAGGAGTTTTTTTTTTCTTCTGTTATTTTACAGATAGATGAAAATGTGAAAAGGGAGATAATTAACCACAGGTCCTTGAGGCATCCAAATATCGTTAGATTCAAAGAGGTTTGTGGCTTCAAATCTCTTAACCTTTCTCATTATAAAATGCAAGTGGAAAGATAACTTTGTTTAAATTCTTTATGTAATGTTTCAGGTCATATTAACACCAACCCATTTGGCTATTGTTATGGAATATGCAGCTGGAGGAGAACTCTTTGAGAGAATCTGCACTGCAGGCCGGTTCAGTGAAGACGAGGTTTGTTTTCTTGAGTATTAAAGGCTTCTCTGGTTATGTTTAGTTTGATGAAAATGAATTGGTTATTACCGTGTAGGCAAGGTTTTTCTTCCAGCAACTCATCTCAGGAGTTAGTTACTGTCATGCTATGGTAATGAGAAACTGTTCTGTTTTTAGATCCTTTGTAAGAATCAAAAACTAGCTCTCATGTGATTCATGTTGTATGTTGTAGCAAGTATGTCACAGAGATTTGAAGCTTGAGAATACGTTACTAGATGGTAGCCCTGCACCTCGTCTAAAAATTTGTGATTTTGGTTATTCCAAGGTATCTTTTCTTTGTCATAACATATACAAAATGTATATTTCTTGATGTTTTATTTAACTTTGTGCATGGTCTTGTTGTTGTTCTTCAGTCCTCGGTGTTACATTCTCAGCCAAAATCAACAGTTGGAACCCCTGCTTATATAGCTCCTGAGGTTTTGCTAAAGAAAGAATATGATGGCAAGGTACTCTACTCTACACTAACCATATACTATACAAAGAAATAAATTGTAATTTTTGACAATTCTTGAAATGCTGGTTTTAAATTGGTCAAATGCATCATAATTCATCAGCTTGCAGATGTTTGGTCTTGTGGGGTAACTCTGTATGTGATGCTGGTTGGTGCATACCCTTTTGAAGATCCTGATGAGCCTAAAAATTTCAAGAAAACAATACATGTAAGCTTGTCTTCTTCCTTCATGGTTCATTAGCTTAAAGATGTTATATTCCATATATAGCTAAACATCTTGTTTTGTTCTGAAAATGTTTTCTCAGAGAATCTTGAATGTTCAGTATGCTATTCCAGACTATGTTCACATATCTCCTGAATGTCAACATCTGATCTCCAGAATATTCGTTGCTGATTCTGCAAAGGTATCATAACTAGTCTACTTTAGAGCCTATAGACCTTTAAAGCTACATTTTGTTGATTGTGTGTTTTGTTTCTTGTAGAGGATATCTATTCCTGAGATAAGGAACCATGAATGGTTTCTTAAGAATCTACCAGCAGATATCATGAATGATAATGTAATGAATAGCCAGTTTGATGAATCAGACCAACCAGGTCAAAGCATTGAAGAGATCATGCAGATTGTTGCAGAAGCGACTGTTCCACCTGCAGGCACTCAGAGTCTCAATCAATACCTCACAGGTGAAACAGACACAAAACATAACAAAAAGTTTCTTGTTTTTTTCAAGTTCTCAACTCTGTGACAATACAGGAAGCTTGGATTTGGAGGATGATATGGATGAGGATCTAGAGAGCGACTTGGATGATCTTGACATCGATAGTAGTGGAGAGATTGTGTATGCAATGTGATGTGATATCTCTATGGTTTCTGATACAAAATGTGAAGAAGAATAAGGTGTGTTGTTTGGTATTGAAACTGCCCCAACTTTGTTAATGGGCACAGTTTGAAACCGTTCTTGATATGCAAAAAGATAAGGGCACTAGTAGTAGTATACTGTTACTCTTTATTGTATGCTTGTGGCTTTTGTATTAGCTCAGCTGACTGGTAAGATGGTGGTCCATGTCTCATATTTTTATTTTAAATTTGGTTCCAAAATTTGAACCAATCTCTCAACATTCAAAATAATTTTCATGTTGTAATTTTCTAAAATAAAAAAATATATATATATCCTGTTCAAAAAATAATTGATCTCGGAATTTTAAAAACGACACTAATCAAGAAAGAGATAGGTTCTGTTCATTACATTTTGAGCTAATACAAATTGGATTGTTCATTACAAACGAATTTTCTGTTCTTCATTTGCCATAATCATGCTAAATCAATATTAATCCTACTTTAAATTGAAATATACACTTAAGCAAATAAAAAAGCTGTTATGTTATCTTCATTTAAATGATTGAAGCATGTATGGGCCTATATATGTGAAACAGTGTCTCACTGCCTCTTGTTATAGTAACATAAACTGGATAGTTTGAGCTGTAGATGAGATATGCCTGCCTTGGCGACTGTGTCATTATTGTCTTCTTATCTTTTCTTGTCTTACTTTCAAATAATTTTACTATTTCTTTGACATATATACTGTGGATATAGGAAATATAACCAACCGAAAAAAATCTTTAGTTTTGAAAGAGATTCGGCCCTAATACAGATTTAGGTTCGAATTTTGTTGACCACTAAAAATAAAATTTAACATTTAGGCTTTTCCAACATTCAATGGTTAAAACATAATCTGGTTAATAATGTAAGCCGCTACATACACTCACCGATAATTTAAATTTATCGTGGTGGGGGCTAGGATATAAGCAATATATAGGATATAAAGACAAAATAATCACTATTTACTAACGTATACGGTATATAGATTTGGATCCTAGTTTAATAAGTCTTGTTTGAAAAGGACTAGTTTATTGTGTGGTCTTGGCTTATTAAACACAATAGTATGGGGCAAGGGGCCTCTATGATGAGGATGAAGATGCAACGTACTGTTTTCTACCATTTTCTTGCTGTTGAGTGTATTCATACGACAAACGATTAAGGACAAGCTAATGGAGACGTAATCCCGTTCATGTTAGGATTCTTCCTTTTTTTGGTAAGTTAAATTGAAGTTTAAACTAACATATATCTAATCAAAGTAGTTGAGTTTCGCTTTTAACTTTTAATTAACTTGTCGGATAAGTATATTTCACTCAATTCAAGTATACTGATTTTTTTGTGGAGGTGATTCAGATTTTTATATAACTGATATCGATAAGGCTTGTGTCTTTGTAGATATGTTTTAATTTTTTTGAAACCACCCAGGACCCAGCTAGATGGTTTATTTTTCTAACGTGCTTGAATATAGAATAAAATACAATGTATTCATATAATTAGAATTTTTCGATGATTAAGAGGTTATTAACCACATATCGTGATGGTTTAATGGTTTTCATTGGATCGTTTTGTTGGTCCAGATTAGGGATCCATTTCTTTCCAATGTAAAATTGCTAACTCTTCTTAAGGTTAGGTGTGTGGTTGTTTAACTCCCACGTGGAACAGCCATGTTCGTTTTATCACCGGTGAATAAATTTCCAAAAAACTAATCAGTTAAGTTTTGTTTTACCGGACAACCTTGGTTAATAAATAAAAAAAGTTATTGATTCATAAGTTCATACAATTAACTAGGACAAAATCCAAATATTTTAATATAACTCTTTTTGGAGAGTAGATTACTCTTAACGTGAATTAAACATGTGATTTCAAAGATTACTACATTTTTGGTAATCTAGAAGCTTAGCCCATTAGCCAACTCAGCGTTAGCTAATTGGATTTATATGATAGATATGTCATATATTCCTAAGGATTAAAGTCAGTATGTAAAACTTACAAGTCAACACATTCTTGGCGACCCAAAATAAACAAATAATTAAAACACACAATATTCCTGTAAATATATAACTGAAACTATTATAGTGTGTGATTTATCCAAAATCCAAAATCCAAATGCACACACATCTCTTTATACCGTCGGTGTCGGTCGTTAAAAAGAGCTCGAGCCTCGTCGGTTAAAAGAAGCTTGTCGTTTGGGAGCGTCCAAAGGCCACACCATCCGACTAATTAACTTCCATTTTGGGAGACGTTTTTGTCAAGTACCAAAACCCAAACAAAAAAAAAACTATTTGTGGGTAAATTTATTCCATTACAGAAAAAAAAGTATTGGTTCAACGAAACTTGAAATCATTTATAGAAAAAAAACTTCATTTTTTTTTGTTGGTCAAACGAGTTAATTCTCTAAAAAATACTTTTGTATGTCCGTATCTGATTTATATAGAAAAAAAAAACATCAAAGAGAACCATTTATTATCCATTTTGTACATCTTGGGCTGCAATTAACGGATGGTTATCAAGAGTCAAGAACACTTTAAAGTAAAGGCTAAAAAGAAACAAGAATAACATTTTCTGTTCGGTTCTTTTCTTAATTTTCACAGTAAAAGTGTTTTATTTCTTTCTTTTTTGTTCAATTATTTCCTGTTTTTATGTCACTATCAAAAGAAAAGATTAATTATAAACGCTTTTGGATTGTTGGTATAAATACAAAGAAGATGAAGTGAGAGATAGTTCAAGAACAAGAATATATATTAAAACAAAAGAGAGAATCATCATGATGATAAAAAGGATAGAGCTGTGTATAGAGCTAATGAAGATAGGAGTGGAGTTCGTCGTAGCGGTGGCTGAAGCCGTCCAGATTACCTGGCGGCAGCACCTCAACCACCGTACTCCTATGCCTCCTCCAGCTCTCCTCCGCCATGGCATTTCCTCTTCTTACCATTCTCCCTTCCTCTTTGGATTTCTCCCTTGATGAATATCTTTTTTTAATTCTTCTTTTATGAAATCCTTTTGTTTCTTTCTCTTAACTCTTTATAGACTTTTTAGATGTAGGTTTTGCTGTTCTTGTAACTATGTAAATTTCTTTATTTTCAAGAAAGATTTGCAGTTTTTTCTTTTATTATTATTATCTTTTTAACAAGATTTGTAGTTTTCTGTCGAATTTATTTCTTCTTGATCTCCATGACTTTCATTTCTTTGGATTATCTCTAGCAAATAATTTCCAGAAGAATATAATAATCAAATGAGCAGATTGGTTGAGGAACAAAACGTACGGGGGAAACAATTTTTTCCCCAAAGTCCAAGTTCAACCAAATTGTTAAATATTATTTGTTTATTCATAATGATACGTACTTCACGGCAAGTTATTCAATTAATTACTATATCTTCTTCATCAGTCCTTGGAGATGCCTTGGTTTCAGGGTTTGAACTTGGACTTTTTCATATAATTGATAAAAAAAACTTTTAAAATAAAAATTGTAAGGAGTATTTTTCTCAGTTATTTACACACAAAATATCTCTTTCGAAACTCACAAAAAAAATTCGTATTTTCACCGTTACCTTCTCCATTGATTATCATCGAAATAAAATTTGGGAACTTCCACTATCATAGATTATATCATTTCACCTTGAGGAAATATTGGTGTTTTTACTGCTTAGAAGTACACATGTTGTTAGAAAAGTAACATGCATCAAGTAAAACTCTTACATCATTAGATGCAACGCCATCATAATTCTCAAGGTTCTAAATATCGGTTTAGGCAGTGCCTAAGTCAGGCGGCAATTCGGTTATATCCGAAACGATTTTTCTAAAATCTAATTTATACCGATTTAAATTAGTTTAAACTATTTAAAATTAGTTAAAATTGATTAAAATGATCTAAATTAGTCTAATTATGTTAATTTGAACAATAGTGTTAGTATAGATCCATAAATTTATAATTTATAATAAATCAATAATTTGTTAATGTCTATATCAATTTTGTATTGTTTTAGATAGAGTGAACAGTTTGTCATTCACGCGTTAGATACGAAAAGGCAAGGATGTGAATATTATAACTCGTCGAAAGCGAAGGGTAAGCTGATCTGATGGGAACAAGACTCAATTATTTTAGAGTTTGGGAGATGAGATGAGATGCAACCTACGTAATGCAATTGTCTTATTCTCTTGCTGCGCACTTTTTTAATTAGCTGATACAATAATTTATTAAATTACATATTTGGGGTACGAGTTGACCCACGCTTGAACTATTTACTATCGGATCAGATCGAACTTTTTTTTGGACACTGCCTCGTTATTTTTAGATGTGCCATTTGTAGGATCAAAAAAGTTTGTAACAACCCGTTCCGCAAGATCCATGCTGATTCTAGAGAGCGCCGGCTCTAACACAAAGCTCATAAAATAACACACAAGTTTAAAATTTTTGACATACACTCAATAACCATTATAAATCGTGCGTGCCAACTCACAAGGTGTATAATATATACATATATACTGTATAGTAATATTGAGAGTGAAAATATACTAGTATGATATATTAAGAGCATGAAGCTGCAAGTTACGCAACAGAAACATCTCACATTAAATTAGTTGGCTGACAATTAAATAAACTCTCCTGTCGTTATCAATTAAATTATTTTTCTTCATATTTCCTGAGAATAATTGTTGAAATTAACACACGAAGCCACATTAAGTGTAGTATTAAAGGATCAAGTGTTGCGAGTGAACTCCTGAGCTAATTAGGTCAGAATGTAAATGACAAATGTCAGATCGAGTATTCCTAAGTCTTAGCCTATTTCTAAAAATAGTCGTAAGTTTTTAAAGCATTTAGACAATAGTTTTTTTTTGTAAGTTGAGATATTTATATGAGATACCTTGAAGGTTTTCGTATCTTAGGATATAAAATATGCTTGTATTATGTTATTCTTATAATGCAATTAAGGATAATTGATTAACGTAATAATATGGATAAATAGTGATGTGGACGCGAAGCCATCAATATTGCAATTCCACAAGAAGCAGGGTAGTGAACATGGACGCGAGGTTGGGAAGATACGGTTGACATAAAGACAAGAAGCGCTATTATACATGGTATTGTACATTATCATAAATTTTTTAGTGAAGCCAATTATCACAAATTTTCTTTTTGAATTACTTTAAGTAGGGGAATTTTAATCATTACCCGGGAGTCTTGTTCTATTTGACCCGTTACAGAGTGAGTATGGATTGAACATTTTTAAAAATTTGAACTGAGGATACGGTGTGGGTTGAATCTATTAATAGGGGATAAGTGCGGGTCGGTCGAAATTAAACCGCGGACATCCATCAACCCACAAATTATTCTTTTTTTTTAAAACAAAAAATAAAATTACAAATATATAGAAAATTTTAATTATAAATAAATAATTTATATTTTTCTTATAAAATATATATAATAATAATTATTATTATTATTATATTAAGTCCCATGAGTCACCCGAAAAATTAAGCGAAACAAATGCAAATTTAGTATGTTTCTTAGCAGGTTATGAGAGTTGAAATTTTGATTCAGAAAATTAATTAACCCGTGATTGGCCGGATTTGATCCGCAACCCAACACTAACCTTTAACCTTTAAGTGTATGATCTCTCATAGGCTCAAAGTCAGCATTTAGAAATTCTGATTTTAAAAATTAACTCTTTGTACTAAGAGTGATTTGTATCCGGAACACACAGAAACCAACCCCGTTATAGTACCACCAGACCGTCAACACCTGCTCTTTTTCTTCTTTCCAGTGTTACCTTTGTCTTGATACGATTAATTGTAGAAAGAAGTGACGTCTCAGTTCTCATCAATGTTATAAACTGTAAGGACTGGTCTGCAGGATACAGTGATAATTTATAGTTCAAGTCTAAGTCTGAAAATATGGATCACGTTGAAAGTCCATATAGCACATGATCCCTCTCTCTAACTATTTTCTTTCCCTATTTCAGAGTCTAGATCTGATCCAAGATTCGAAAGTAAAAAAAAAGAGAAACCGAGCTAGGACTTATTTGTCAACAGGAAAGTGAAAAGTGAAAAAAAAAAAACAGAAACAAGATGACTTCATGCACAAGGTACCGATTTGAGATGGCTATGGCATGATCAGAGCGAAATATATAAAAATAGATTTTGTTCTCTTGGATAGTCGAGGTTTTCGTTGGAACTCGCAGAAACTTCCTTGGAGCTACATGCCTACACTTACTGGTTAACGTGCTACAGAAACTTCCTTGAAACTTCCTTGAATGTTTAGCTAATATACCTGCTATGTAGATAAGAGTCTTCAACGTTAACGTGTATACACTCACTCTAGGTCCGAATAATTTGAAGCAAGGAAAAAAAAACTAATGTGTTGAGGTTTTTGATTCCAAGTACCACAAACTGGATCAAGCTTTCGCATATACGATGAGTAGTCTGATTCACAATTACAAGTTGATGATGCAGGCAACCGTGAAATCAACCAATAATGCAGCCAATATTATAATGAAGTAAACTAAATAGTTTTAATCTACTTATATAGACAAAACATGATTTCAGCATAATCAAGGTTTTAAATTAATACATTCGATCTTGCTAGTTGCTTCCTAGCAAATTTTAGATGATAGAGTTTACGAATTAGTATAAATATAAAACACTAATTAGTTGGAAGAAGAGAGTGAAAACAATTATTTTTTTGCATAGAAGTTTAAAATCTTTATCGACCATGAGAAGTTGTAATTGTACAAATTAATCCGACCTCTGGTAACAAGTTGGTTTCGCTTATCATACACTAATTACCCTCCAATTGTCTTCTTCTTCTTTCGTTTTACAGTTTTAGTTCAAGAAGATACAATTGCCTTTTATGTTCTTCTCTCTTCGATTGGTATTAGTAGCCCGGGAACATTGGAGGTGGTGGTGATGCGTATTGGTGGCCGACGAAGGGTGGTAGGATGAATTCACCACTTGGAACGGGTTCTTGTGCCAGCGGCGCCTGTTTCTTTTCCACCGGAGTTGATGGTGGTGGGGAGTTGATCTTGGGCAATCTTGGTGGTGGAGATTGCAACGGCGGTGGTGGCGGTGAGTGAACAGGTGGAGGAGGCGAATGGACTGGTGGAGGAGGCGAATGCACCGGTGGTGGTGGTGGTGGAGAATATATTGGAGGTGGTGGTGAAAAGACAGGTGGAGGTGGTGGGGAGTGGACCGGCGGTGGAGGAGAGTGGACAGGCGGTGGTGGAGAGTGAACCGGTGGTGGTGGAGAGTGGACTGGTGGAGGAGGTGGTGGGGGAGAGTGAACCGGTGGTGGTGGAGAGTGGACTGGTGGAGGAGGTGGTGGGGGAGAGTGAACCGGTGGTGGTGGAGAGTGAACTGGTGGAGGAGGTGGTGGCGGAGAGTGAACCGGTGGTGGTGGAGAGTGAACTGGTGGAGGAGGTGGTGGTGGAGAGTGAACTGGTGGTGGAGGAGAGTGAACTGGTGGAGGAGGTGGTGGTGGAGAGTGAACCGGTGGCGGTGGGGAGTGGACAGGTGGTGGCGGAGAGTGAACCGGTGGTGGTGGAGAATGAACCGGTGGTGGTGGAGAGTGGACTGGCGGTGGTGGGGAGTGCACAGGCGGTGGGGGAGAGTGAACCGGTGGAGGTGGAGAGTGGACTGGTGGAGGAGGTGGTGGTGGAGAGTGAACGGGTGGTGGTGGTGAGTGAACGGGTGGTGGGGGAGAGTGAACTGGTGGTGGGGGAGAGTGAACTGGTGGTGGTGGTGAAGGAAGAGGAGGAGAGTTTACCGGAGTTGGTGGAGGAGAGAAAACCACCGGAGGTTGAGATTGATGGGGTGGAGGAGGACTGCGTCGGTTCGTCACTGGAGACTGATTATAAGGATCATCCGGTTGCGGTGATTCTTTTGGTGGTTGTGGTTTATGAACTGGTCGAGTTGGAACTGGTGATGGTTTGTGAACGGGCGAAGTTGAAACTGGCGACGTTTTGTGAACAGGCGGACTTGGAACTGGTGACGGCTCATGAACGGGCGGAGTTGAAACTGGCGACGTTTTGTGAACAGGCGAAGTTGAAACTGGTGATGGCTTGTGAACCGGTGATGTTTTCGACGGAGTAGAGGAGCCACCACCGGCGCACTTGTCCTTGCTACAGTCAACCGGACGGCTGATCACTACTGCACATTCCTGGGCGGACCGTTGGTTAGGTCGATGAGGTAAGCAATTTCGTGTGTCGTCCAATGAAATCTCCTTCCGACCACCTCCTGGAACACACGAACCACCTTGCCCATTGAAATAGTTGTAAGAGTAAGTGAAGTTCACCAAATTAGGCAACTTGCAAATGTTATCCGCTACTAATCCGGTCAGTTTATTCTCGGAGATATCAAACTCCTCTACACCCGTTAGCCCGACAAAACTTGTCGGGAGACGACCTATGAAAGAGTTCTTACTAGCATCAAAAACAGTCACATTCGACAGCTTTCCGATTTCAGATGGGAAACAACCGCCCAACTTGTTGTCCAAAAAGACAACCTCATTGAGATTCTTCATGTTTCCAATACTTTTTGGAATACAACCAGTGAATTTATTGTTTGCGAAACTCACAACCGTGGCCGGAGATTCTCCTAGAGATTCAGGAATCGTCGAGGTGAATCTATTGTTGTTCAAGAAAATAGCATCGAGCTCTTTCTTGAACAGCTCAGCGGGGACTTGACCTTCAAAATCATTGAACCTCAGGTCGATGAACTTAACATCAGGCCATGCTAGGACGACGTCAGGGAAAGGTCCAACGAAACGGTTATTACTGACATCAAACTCATGCATCAGCTTCAGCTTCTCAAGGCTCTTAGGGATGATACCACAAAACCTGTTAGAATTCAAATGGAACAAAGCAACATCTGTCATCAAACCAAGCTCAGCAGGCAAATGCCCCGCGATATCCGCACCATTAAGATCAACACCAGCAACAACCATGACATCTGCATCATCAAGAGCCGGTGCACAGACCACACCATTGTAGCCACACACATGAGGGCCATGCCAGTTTCCTGTGGTGTTAAACGGGTCCGAGAAGAAAGCTTTCTTCCAAGCTTGAAGAGCTATGTAAGCTCTTTTAAGCCTTGTGTTTGCAAATGTGGCCTTGAGATCAACCTCGTATTCAATATCATTAGGAAGTTCACCGTCAGCTGGTAATGTCAAGAGCTGTCGCTGCACGATGAAGGCAGCTTCTGTATCGGTTAGGGCGAATGCGACAAAGGAGGAGGACAAGAGGAAGAAGAATAAGAGGAAGATGCAACACACAAAGGAAGGAGGTTTAGCCATGGCTAAAACAGAAACCTTGGAAAGGACCCAAGGCTGTTTATAGATGGGCATGAGAGTGTTAAAGGAGGATACAGATGTGTGTTATTAATAACCCAACGTTGCAAGCACCAACGGTTATCTTTAACATTCTTTGTCTATATTTAGGGAACACTCTTTTGTTTTGAGGATTTTGCTTCAAATCCGGCGGATATCAATAATAGAATGTGGTTAAAGAAAGAAAACAAGTAATAGACATAAGCAGAATCTTGTTGTAAAACATGAAAAAGCTAAGCAGAATATCTAAAATGTCGTTGTATCAAAACCCGTCATTGTTATAGGACACAGCCTTGAAAACGAGTGGTGGTTGGTTCATTACCGAACATTGCGCAACAACGCAAATCATTTTTTTTTTATCTCTCACTACCGTACGTGCATAGCAAAATACGTCCCCTAAGGGGTCACAACTATTACATGCTATGAGTTTTTTTTGACCTAATGACGCTGTGAAACTCTGCAGATACATGAATCAGAAAACCAAATGGTGAATCCATTGTTTCTCAAGATCCTCAAAAGTCTTTACATCCCTTTAACATATATCGTTCAAAGATTCATATATAATTGTGGAAGAAAGTAACATACTTCTATTTCCATCTAACAAGTTCATCGATCAGCTCCATCATCTTTGTCTCTCGTTGATTCCCTTGAATACCAAGATCCATATGAGCCTATGGATCACTAGTGCATGAATGCTCATAGAGATCATGTGATTCTTACTCAACACTAATTATTCGCAGAAAACTCTATTCAGATTGAAAATTGCATACTTTAACTATCAAAGGCTCTAAGCCTACCACGTGACTAGTCTAGACCACATAATGTGAGGCTAGGATACTCCTCGTAAATATCAAAAAACTATCAATATTTCACCTTTGGAAAAAAAAATATTTTTATCTTAACCAGTATAACCAAACAAAAATTACTATTCAAAGAATTTATAAAATTCACAACAAAAGTATTGTTCTACAAAATGAAGACAAAGATGTAGATACGTGGAAGAAAAAAAAGAATAAAAGATTGAAAAGCTATGATAGAAATGATGATGATGATGCCGATAATATATAAAAGACTTCTCCCCAGTTAACATATACAAAACTTAACAAAATAAAAACCAATCCTAATTTCATCCCATTCGATGCCTTTGTAAGGCTCTCTTCGGCCTCATTGCATGCAACAAATAGAACCTTACACTTCCATTCTCCACTACAGTTCCTATTGCTCTGGATCGTTCCACATTCTAGGGCTTCACTATCCTTACGGCACAACCTGAGAGAAAATGCAGCAGCTTCTTTAGCATAACACAAGTGAAGTTGTTTGGCATGTGTTCCTTTTCTTATATTTACCTGATCATTCAATGAACTCTTGTCGTAGCTAATAGCTTCTCTTCTGCGTTTCCTGGACACCCCTGAATCATATCCCTTCTCTCCTCCTTCTCTAAAATTCTGCCCTGATGCCTCTGCAGTTACAAGAAGAAGAAAAACTATTAGGCTAGAGTTTCGACTTTAGACTGAGATTAGTGTTAGTATCAGGCAGATGAGCACACAAGTTATAAACAAAAACACATCTACGTGAGGCTCAGTGGGTTAATAGATATCAGACCAGGTCTCATGCATGTCCTCTGCAGCAAAAAAAAATCATTTGTTTCATTCTTTCAAGTCATATGTATCTGCAGCAAAGCCTTCTAAAAGCCAAATGCATAGTTATTTAAGTATTGATCTAATTAACAGTATCAACCAAGTACTTAGAATTCGTCTAGCTGCCAAGCATATAACTTCCACGAAAGAGTTCAATTTATAAACTAGGGGATAAACAAAAATGTTACCTGCAGTGCATTGAGATGGATACTCATTCCCCAAAGAATTTCTCAGACATGTTCTAGTAAAAGCCTTATCGCCCGAGTTTTCGGTTTCTTCCTTGCACAATACGTTTCCTTGGTCAGCAGACATCTCTAAATAAGCTCGTTTCTTTCCAAAGGCAACCTTCTGAAGGTAACCATTTTCTAGTACGGTAAACTGCAAAAACAGAATTGTTGTAAGTTCCACTAGAGGATCACAAAAACAGATGATGTCAGGAGAAGAAACACCGAACCTGATGAGTGGATCTGTGAGAGTTAGACTGCACATGACGGGTTCTAGACTGTCTCCAAGTCTCCTCTCCTCCTAGAAAAGAATAGAGCTGCCTAACAAATGAGTTCTCCAAAGTATCAAGATACGAGTTGTGTTTCTCATTTGTCCAGCCATCACATTCATCCTGCATAAAAGATATTTACAATATTGATGAGAATCATCCCACATGTGAAAATGCAACATCAAAACTTGTCAAGAAAATTAAACCATTACAATACAATAGACCAATCAGGAGTTCCCAGGTTAATAAAAAAAACAATTGCAACCACTAAAATGAGAATCTCTAGTAACTCAGAAGAACATGCAGATAAGATATGAGTTTCGATTAGTTATGTATCACAACATCAAATATCACATTGAATTAGCGTACAAGACGTTCTTTGAACAAACGAAAAACTTGTGATGATAACGAGTATGACCTCATAGCATCAGATCTGAATAATTAAACAAGTGGGAGATTTGTTTTTTTTTTCTTTATTACCAGATTCGAATCGGTATCACCACGCAAGCTCTCAACCTTAAGACCGGACTCGAGCGAGTTCACCTCATAATCATTCTCCATTGTTCCTCTCCAATGCTCTCGTAACACAACAAATAATAAGAAATAATAAAATAGCTAAGTCTATTTTAAGGAAAAGAAAAGAGATATTTGTTGTTAATGAGGAGGTGGGAAGGAGAAAGAGATGAAAGGAAGAAGAAAGGTCCACATGGCTTCCCTTTTACACGTGTAAGAGTACTGCCACGTCATTACCGACGATAAATATCTCGGACAAATATCAGCCAGATATTTTTTTTTGGAGCTGAAGAAGAGAAGAGGTTGTGTTTTGTTTTGAATATTTTGTTAATTTCTCACATGTTTCTTACAGATGCAAATTTTGATAATTTTGTACTGCTGTCTAGAGGTGGTTTAGTTTATTAACAACTATCATTTAAATATAATTTGAATTTTGGATACTGAGATCAATACAGAGAAAAAATAACGAATTAAAAATTAGCCATTGGTTTGGCGGATAGATATTTTTTGTGTAATATGGATCCTCACTGACGTGGGCAGTTTTTATTACCAAAATATCTGATCATTACCAAAATATCTATCCTTTTGTTTGACTACCAAAATAAATATCTCCCCCAATAATAATGTACTTTTGTTTGACAACCAAAATAAACAATCTTCCCTGATATTGGAAGCTTTTTCACTAAATTCTCTCACTAAAAATAATTTATCATAATAAAAAACAATTTTAAATTTAAAAATTCGTATAAACATTGCTTTGTAAATTAAATTTTGTATAAATCTCTATTATTTTATTATAATAGTATTATTTTTAGTAAAGATCCGAGACTCTTGACTGTAAATGATCTTAATATTTACTACAGTAGACAACTTTTAACGCGGAGTACAAGTGCTATTGATACAAATGGCAACATTGTTATGGTTAATCTGAACTTTGTAACTTTTGTGAACCTATGTCTAATCTCTTCAGTCTTCATGCATAACTACATATACTTGGGCCTATAACGGGCCTGTTCAATTTGTTATAACATCTTTAGTTTTTGATTATTGGGTTTTCCTTATGACACATGGCCATATTTCACAGTAAAGATATCTCAAATGACCACCAAAAATATACTGCGATGGTTAGACCATGTTTATTGACCGTCTTTTAGTAAGATTTTTTAACTTTTTAAGAGATGTTTCTTAACTTTTAACTAAGAAAAGTTAAGAACCGTCTTTTAAATAAGAGACTTAAGAGCTGTCTTTTAGCTAAAAAATTTAAAAAAAAATCAAATTATGTTAAGAATCCTATCTTAAGAGACCTGATAAACATGGCCTTGGTATTATCCTAATCCCTCAACCATCATGATGGTTAGTTACTCAGTTTCACAATTACACATGTCTCCAACGATTTGATTCATATCCTTAAAGAGTTCGAGAGATACAAGAAAACTAAATTAAAAAAGAATATATTCAACTAATTAAATTCCTACATACAAAGCAAACCAAAGAACAGCTATTGAAAACTAAAAATCGGATTGAAAACGAAAATAAATTCATTATAGTTTTGGTTAAATGATATTAGATTCTAAGAAAACCAACAGCTAATTGATCAAAACTGTCATATTCCTTTGTACAAGTACAACCACGTAAGAACAAACAAACAATAATTCTTCAAAAAAAAAAACTATTCATTGATCATTAATTTTATCGTTATTATTCAACATTAAATTTGGTTCGCCGGAGAATTGTCTCACCGAACAAGCAACCACCTGAGCCCATTGCTTCAACCTCAGCTTCATCGTCTCCGGATCATCACCTTCTCCAATTCCACACCATCAGATCGCAAAACACACAAACACAATCTCACAAAACAAAACAAAAAAAAAAGAGTTTCATACAACATACCTTGATCAACAATCGTATTACTCGAATTACTCACTTCACCTTCCGACACAACCGACGAAAGAGACGAAGTCCTCGACAACCCACTCCTATACTGTTTATTAACAGCACAATACAAACCCAAAGCTGGTAAAGTTTCCGACAGCCTCGGATCCAGCTCCGGAGAATCAGGCTCGAATCCGAACCCAAGCTCGATGCATCCCTTTAACTCTTCAAGATCCTCGTCCGTCACGCTCTTACTCCGACCAAGTCGACCAGATGGTCGTTTACCTTTCTTCCTAAGCCAAGCCTCTTCGCGATCGGCGTCCGGCGACCACGAGTGCTGCTTTATCAGCGGTCTAGGCGGCGGTTGCGACAGCGTTGCGTTGCGTTTCGACATTTTGAAGCGGCTAGGTTTTGTTTTCTCGGGAGGGGGGAGACGATAATCCCTTGTCTTGGTGGTTTTATTACATACGCAAAAACGCGTGCGGGACACTACTTTCTATATATATATAAAATTCATTATGTTGTATAAATGTAAAGTTACCATATTATGAAATTAGAAAGCTACCCCTAACTTTATTGATATACTTACCAATTTCTTTAAACTTTTTGTTAAATATCTAATTTCCAGTAATCCTATATTATTGATTTCAACATAGTAAATAATATTTTTTTAGCCAATTAAAGAATACATTTTTGAAGAAATCTCTCAAATATCGATATTTTAAAAAGTTTTGTTACAAAAATAGATTTTTAAAAATATATAACTAAAATAGATCTTTTTGAAAATTTTAATATTTTTATGTTTTTTAATTTTAAATTTTACCGCTAAAATTTTGTTCTATAACTTTAAATCTTAAGTTTAGACGAGTTAATTAATATATATATATTTATATTTTTTTAATAAATTCTTCAAAGAAAACCATAGAACTTGTATCAACCATTATATTCCAGCATGACTGCTCACGTCGAGAATTTATTTTGATCATTTTTAAAACTATTTTGTTAACAATTATTTATAAATCTATATTAGGGTATTCTTTTTTTTTTTGAAACACCTATATTAGGGTATTCATCTATAATTTCTTTAAAGTAAAGTGTTTATTTACTTGTTATCTTACTTTTAATAAGTCACCATGATGTCATTGTAGTATTGCATGAAAAGAAAATAGTCAAGGGACCAAATGGGAAACTTCATACATAGTATATTCCAATAATAGAATGAGAATCGTTGACCGCAGCAGAAGTAGGAATGAAAGGTAGCCAATTGGGTCAACTGGATCCGGACCACAGCTGGTAAAAATTATTTCTGACAAACAGAATAATATGGTTATGGGGATTTGCTGCTGTCATATTCATTTTGTACTCTAAATAAGTTTTTAAAAATAAAAATAAAAAAGTTTATTTAAGAAGAAATTATATTAGAGCTTACATAAAACAATTTAATTATGAGGTCTGGGACGTGTGTTAATGGTAATAATTACGTCGGACAAATGAATTAAAAGTAATTAATTATCTTAACAAAAGTTGCAAACAAAAGAGGGGGAAAAGCCTTCTTTTGTGTTGTAAACTAATACTAGTATAAACCAAATGGGAGGATTCAAGGATAAACCGTCCATAGATATCGCAGTGTCATATCCTGTCCTTTGAGACTGACTTTATGCTAAAGTAACCTTAAGCTGTCCACATGACAAAGACAGGCTGTGTCATGGCCGAAATAAAGAAGCTTTCTTTGTTGAAACTTTAAACTTCATAAGCAAACTTGGAATCTTTTTCCCACCAAATATCTCTAAACCAGACAAACCAGTTTGGTTGAAAATTGTCTAACCGGTTTTGAGACTAGAATACATGGCCTACTCGTTTTATGTGTCGCTGGTCGCATGATGTTGTTCGTTTTACTGTCACGCGACGACTGAATTTGTGACTAGTTTGCAAACGGTTGTTCATTTTGTTGTCATTTGACTAATCGCGCTATCGGTCATAAATCATTTTTTCGAGTCACTAAAAAAAGTAGTGGCTAAATTTGTTTAAAAAATAAACACACTTGTCGCAAGTCGCAGAACTTGCAACAATGAAACAGACAACATTTTGATCGCATATCACATAACACAATCGCAAGAAACAAACACATTTGGTCGCAATCGCAAGTTGCAGAACTTACGACTACAAAACCAACAACATTTTGGTCGCATGCTGTAGTCACAGATCGATGGGACATGCTAAGGAACAAAGCCATATTTGGTAGTAGAACGTAGAACCTTCTGGCAACACTTAAGGTCACCAGATTCAACATACATACCAATCAGTTTGCTGGAAACAAATAGTGTAGATTTCAGTCCATGTCTAATCCTATATAAACGAATCATAACTCCTCTACTAGATTTCTGAATTGTATAAACTCGATTAATTTCAAGCCTACTGAATACGACAGCTAAAGTTAGAGCCCATATAAGGCCCACAACTCAAGACTAGATCAATATATCATATAAAGAGAAAACGCATAGCTTTATTTGAAGATATTTTCAGCTAAAGTATCTTTTATCGAGCATATAATCTGACTACAATCCTCTTCCATATGAAAACAATTGAAGATCTTTGGTCCACATGATTGGATTGTGTGTAAGAATGCAAAACCTTCGAGCTCACATCACATGCATATGCATTTACTAGGAAAATATACTTTTTTTTTTTTTAGGAAAATATACTTTTTTTTGAGGAATATGTAATAGTTTATATCTTGCTATGCCTCAAAGCTTTCTCCCAACAATAATTTATTTTTCTAATGCAGAGATCTCCAATTAGTAGACCTCTTTCTAAGAGTTCAACCATTCTTATCTTTAAGTTTTGGACGCAAACTAAAACTATAATAAAATATACAGGCGTTAAGATACATATATTTTATATTAGTTAAATCTAATCAAGGAAAGAACATGTCTTCAAAAGACAATAGTGGAATCCCATGTGAATTCTATAAGCTCATGGTTCCATTTTTCTAAAAGGTTTATGCAGAGTAGACTTTCCTAATCCAGTAGATTCTATAAGAAAACCATTAAATATGATTGTAAATAGAAATAAAAGATAGGAGACATGAAGATGCACTTGTATAAGAGTCCAAACATTGAGATAAATTGCACTCTCTCTGTAAAATGATCTATATTTAGAATTGTACTCTTATGTTTTCAATACCTTTATTAGGTAATAATAACAATTGTAAATTTTGGAAAAATTAGTTGTGTTTATTGATTTTACTTGGCTAAAAATTTATGGGAAATATTTTTGAAGAATACCTTAAGATAAACCTAAAAACAATTTTTCACCAAAATAGTTTTCAAAAAGAAAAATGACTAAAATATATTTTATTAAAGGATGTAAATATATATTTATACATTTTAGGTTAACTAATCTAGATTTAGGTTTAAATTTATGGGTTAGAATTTTGAAAGTGAGGCTTAAAATTTTTAAAATTAATTAAAATTTTCAAAATTAAAATATATATTTTAATCATTTTTTCCTTAAAATTTATTTTGTGATAAAAACTTCCAAAAATATCTATTAAAAGATTCACTCAAAATTTTATCATAAAAGATGTATTTATAATCAAAATTTAAAATATTTTTTAATATGTGTAAAATAATAAAATATACATTTAAAAAGAAAACAGAAAAAGTATAAGATTCCAAACATTAAGATAAAATAAATTAAAGAGAAGATCGCATTACATGTGAAGATCAAATACAAAATGATATATATTTTTGTTGCTTCATTTTAGTGCGCCACGTGTAGATGTCCATCACTCATAGGTGCAAATCTAACGGCCAGTATCGTTACACTTTACGAATTATTAATCGTTGAAAAACACAAATTATCAATAATGATTTGGGAAAGCAGCGGTTCTGATTGGACCACGTTGTCCAATACATGTGTCCCACGCACGACCTGACGTCAAAGAGAGGGAACTGGATATTTAAAAACCATAACGAGAATAAAATAATCTGCGAGTCCAAACAAACGAAACCACCTTTATATAACGACGAGTGTCACGCCTTGGACACTTGTCTTCCTCTGGTCTATCTCTCTCTTGGATACTTTCAGGTCTTTGCCTTTCTCAAAAAGGAAATAGTTAGCTTCCGAAAGTAGAAACTAAAAATTCTGAAGGTAATGAAAAATAAAAGCTTCCTCCTTTTTGTGTTTTCTTTGTTCGTTTGTATGACTGAGTCACTGATTAGTTTCATGTTCAGATTCATTGATTGGATCAGAATCATGAATTTTCCAGCCGTGTATAAGCATATGATTTGGTGTTTTGGATCATTGTTTGAGATTCTACTCTGTTTTCACTGTTTGCTCTGTTTCGTCTTTATACTGTTGAGACTTCCCATTGATAAAGTCTGGTTCTTTTTCATGGAAACAGTCTCTTCTGAATCTTGGTATTCTTAAAGTTAGATACTTTATCAGTGGTTTTTAGATTCTTCCTCTGTTTCTCACTGTTTGAATGAGATCAACATTTTTTTGGTATGTAATGGATGTATCATGAAACCATAACCTCTGCTTGTTTGTTTGTTTGTTTGTTTACTTGAAGGGTCATAACTTGATTTGAGAAGAAAAAGTAAGAGATGGGGTCTCACATGAACTTTGTTAACGCAAAGCAGCCAGTGATGGGGTCTGGTCTTCCTTTGACCAGACAGAACTCGGTGTTCTCGTTGACTTTTGATGAGTTTCAGAACTCATGGGGTGGTGGTGGTGGGATTGGGAAGGATTTTGGGTCTATGAACATGGACGAGCTCTTGAAGAACATATGGACAGCTGAGGAAAGCCAATCTATGATGGCAAACAACACTAGTTTCAACAACACTGTTGTGAACAGTGGTGACAACAATGGAGGTTTATTTGTTGGTGGTGGTTTGCAGAGACAAGGGGCAATTGCCTTGCCTCGGACCATTAGTCAGAAAAGGGTTGATGATGTCTGGAAGGAGCTGATGAAGGAGGATGACATTGGAGATGGTGGAGCAAGTGGAGTTCCTCAGAGGCAACAAACCTTGGGAGAGATGACTTTGGAGGAGTTTTTGGCTAGGGCTGGTGTGGTCAGGGAAGAACCTCAACCACAGGTGGAGAGGCTTGATAACTTCAATGGTGGGTTCTATGGATTTGGCACTAATGCAGGTGTTGGTTCAGCTTGTAATGAGTTTGGCTCTAACCAGCCTCATGACTTCTCTGGAAATGGAGGCACTGTGAGACCTGATCTGCTTACAACTCAAACTCAGCCACTGCAGATGCAGCAGCCACAGAAGGTGCAGAAGCAGGAGAGACCTTTTCCCAAACAGACTACTATTGCATTTTCCAACACTGTTGATTTGAACAACCGTTCTCAACCTCCAACACAGGTGACTAAGAACCTGAAGATACATGTTAGATGAACTACATTGTTAAATGAAACTGCTTTTGTTTCTACAATTAAGTTTTAGTTTACTTGACAATGGGTTGCTTTTGCTTTTTTTTTTGTTTGCAGTGCCAGGAAGTGAAAACTTCAATTCTTGGAGTTCAGGACCGGCCAATGAACAACAATCTTCTTCAAGCTGTTGATTTTAAAACAGGAGTTACGGTTGCAACATCATCTCTTAGAAGCCAGATGTCACCTGATATGACTCCAAAGAGCACCATGGATACATCTGTGTCACCTATTCCTTACATGTTTGGTCGAGCAAGAAGAACAGGCCCAGCCCTGGAGAAAGTGATTGAGAGGAGGCAAAAAAGGATGATTAAGAATAGGGAATCAGCTGCAAGATCCCGCGCTCGCAAGCATGTGAGTTGTCCATTCAAATCTTGGAGACTGAACAAACCTTATTTACTCTTTTCATTTTGCTGCCTGACAGGCTTATACGTTGGAGTTGGAGACAGAAGTTGCACAACTTAAAGAGCTGAATGAAGAGTTGCATAGGAAACAAGTGTGTCTCACTTCTTACTATCTCTAGATTTTTCAATTGGGATGTAATTTTATATATTTCTTGAGGTTCTGACCGATTGATCAAATGTTTCATACAGGTTGAGATCATGGAAAAGCAGAAAAAACAGGTACTGTCTCTTCTGCAACACAATGAAGTGAATATAACATCACATCTTAACATTAACAGAACTTGGCTCATTTGTTATTGCAGCTTCTGGAGCCAATGCACCAGCCATGGGGATGCAAAAGGCAATGCTTGCAAAGGACATTGACGGGTCCTTGGTAGAGTGCTTATGAAGGCGCCCAAAGAACTCTTCAAAGAGCAGAAGTTATAGAACAACACAGAGGGTAGAAGCTAGCTATGTATGTAACTTAGGAAGGTGTTTCTTTTGGTGATTTTAAGTAATGAAGTGTGGCCTATTTGTCAGAGATAGATCAACACTCTTTTGGTTCTGTTTTCATGAAACATCTTTTGGTTTTATCTTCCTGATGTAATGAATCTTTATGTTGCTTTATAGACGTCAGTGTCTCAACATCTTTGAATAGATTGATGGAAACATCAAGTTTAGAATTAATCATGTTATAATCTCCAACTGAGAATACAAACTAACTTAGATTGCAAACTTTCTTGTAAAGTTGTCTCAAAAGTTGAACATATTATCTTGATCAAGATGCCTTCAGATTCCCTCGGTACTCATGCACAAGCCCTTCTGAAACACTTCTTGCTCTACCATGTCCAAACAGCTTGATAACAACAGCTAGAGAAAAATTAGTAACAGTTGCGAGTCCCAAACTTGTAATCACGTTTCCATCTACAACAGCTTCTGCCCCTGCAATCATTTGGTCATTCACAGGCCGCTATGTGTCTGAAAGTGTAACGTCCCGACCGCCCATGGCTAATGGGCCACCCACACCCGTTCTCTCGGCTCGTGGGTCCCATCCCGTCCGACGGTCGTGCATTAATTTTTTCAAAGCTCAAAAATTATTGTTTACTGACTCTGCAATCACCACCCGACTTTTCCCCGTGTTTTGGCCTCACTTGCACGGTATCGCAAATCACTTTCCGGTAGGTCACCCATCCTTTCACTATTCCAGCTCAAGCAAACCTAACCTTTGAGTTCTAAACGGATGTGTGACGGAAAAGGTAAGTCAACTTTGGTGACATAGGTAACCAAATCAATTCTCTTAAGCCTTTCCACATATCACAACTCGGGATGTTAAAGAAAGGTACACAAGTGTTCTCTTCTCCTGCAAAAGATCATGTACAGTGTTTGCTCATATCTAGGACAGAAAAGAATAAAAAGTTCTTCAATTTTACCTTGAGTAAACCATGCTTATGCAGGACACTAGATGAAGAGTTAGTAGCTCCATATATTCTCCAGCTTCTTGTTGTTCTTTGAGTAGCTTCTTGAGATGTTTGGACTTCTGTAGACGTTCTGAGCCAGCATGGCCTCCCTAGAAAATTCCATCAATAAAACACATCAAAGTTACTCACCATGTAATAAACAACAACATAGCTATAGTGATTCAATATGTTGTTGGTTTAATGAGAGGCATGCAGGCTACAATACTATCTTTTTCTTAATGTCTTACCGAAAGAAGGATTAGATCATATGATGATATTCAGCAGCTTCACCAATCAATTTGTCAGTGACAATTTTGGTGCCTTGGGATGCTGTAATCCGCAAAGATCTTTCTACTGATGTTTTCAAACCGTCCTCTAGAAGATACTCGTTTTGGTGTCTTCAGAATGTAAAACAACTTTGAAACATTTCCATTTTCGAATAATGAGATTACACAGAAGTGGGAAAAACACTTTCATATTAGTTTATGGTTCGAAGAACAAATTTGATTATATCAGTTCCATCTCGATTGAAGATCAAAAAGGCACCCGTGGCCCAATGGATAAGGCGTCTGACTTCTAATCAGATGATTGTGGGTTCGATCCCACCGGGTGTGTGCATATATTAACACATTGTTTTTTTTTTCCTTTTTAGATGAATATTAAATTTATTCAAATCAAAAAAATATTTTTACAATGAATGTGACTATAAGCTGAACGAGTTTAGAAAATTTTGAAAAAACAAATCAAGGAAACAAAAATTATCTACTAATCATCTTGATGCAAACCAGAACATTATAGCTTAATCATCTTTTTTTTTTGGCAAAATTATCTTAAAAAAATCTTTGATAAATGCGTAATAGTGATGAAACTTATGGACGGATTACGAATCTGATTTCGAAATTAAAAAAAAATAAACTAAAACAATTAATCCTTATATAGTTACTAATGAGTAATTATTTCCATTTTACTAGTCATTAATAACCAAACGAATTATTCCAATATATAATTACATGAATAATAACAACTATAATATCTACTATCTATATGCTAATAGTCAACTTCAAGGCACATATCACGGTGTCTATCATGCATCTCGACCATACCATTGTAAATTAGAAACTAGAAAATTTAAGCAAACAAATGGTGGCAATACCAAAAATGTTATTACTTTCCTTGTGATTGTAATGTTGAAGAAATAATTTTAACAAATAAAAGGAAGGATGATAATAAGGAACTCCACCACCAAGAATACGTTCACCTACCACACACACACAGAGACGAAGAAACATAGTTGTTGGATCCATCTTTTTGTTCTGTTCCTCTCCAGTTGACCTTCTTCTCTAATCGTGAGGCCGACGAAACAGTAATGAACATGTCTCTTACGATGGATTCTCTAAGACCTAGATTCACAAAATTTACATTATTATATTGTTTTTTTTTGAAAATTATGTGAACTTTGGCTATAAACCCTCAATGAGCATGGTCTAATGGATAGATTTCTAGGAAATTAGTCGGTTATGTATTGGTCCGCCAAACATAATCATAAAAATGAAAATCCAGTACATAATAAATGCACAAACATTTTACTGACTCATAAATGCAAAAAACATATTCACTTAGAGCATCTTTAATCCTAGAATCCCTAATCGGGTTTTTATTTTTTTTTCCTTTTTGGGATTAAAAAAAGAATTAAAATTGAATCAATTGCGGGCCGTAACGTGTCAGTGGAATCCGCGAACGATATAAAAAACCAAGCAAATGAGTCTCTTAAATTGGGTCTTTAAGAGATGATTTTTAAAGAAATTGTAGGTCCTTTCCTTTAAGAACCCCTCTAATAGACCCTTTAACAGACCTATTAAAGATGTTCTTATGTGCTTTATCACCCCAAGTGTATCTGAAGCCCACCACAGGGTTGGGACTTGTGACCCATTTAAGACAGCGACTGACCAATTGCGTGTTAGGAGAGTTTCACCAACCCCGAACCGGGAATCACAATACCAGATTTAACTAACCCGGTTCGAACCGGTTTCATTTTCTCCTTCATTATATATACATCTCTAATGCCATCTGTGTGAATCACCCAAAAAACACACATTCATCAATCTCACCAAAAACAAAACAAAAACACAGAGAAATGGCGACAACAGAGGCAACAAAGACATCTCCTACCAATGGAGAAGACAAGCAATCTCAGAATCTCCGACACCAAGAAGTCGGTCACAAGAGTCTCTTACAAAGCGACGATCTCTACCAGGTCCGGTTTCATTTCAAAACGCTGCCGTTTCTGATCCACTTCAATAATCTAATATAGTATTAATTAAACAAACATGCAGTATATTCTGGAGACAAGTGTGTATCCAAGAGAACCAGAGTCAATGAAAGAGCTCAGGGAAGTCACAGCGAAACACCCTTGGAACATCATGACAACATCAGCAGATGAAGGACAGTTTCTGAACATGCTCATCAAGCTCGTTAACGCCAAGAACACGATGGAGATTGGTGTCTACACTGGCTACTCTCTCCTCGCCACTGCTCTTGCTCTCCCTGAAGATGGCAAAGTAAAACATTCTCTTTTTTTTTTCTTTGCAATATGATCTGAAAATGAAGTTAAATTTTTAATTTTTTTAATCTTCAGATTCTGGCTATGGACGTTAACAGAGAGAACTACGAGTTGGGTTTGCCGATCATCGAGAAAGCTGGTGTTGCTCACAAGATTGACTTCAGGGAAGGCCCTGCTCTTCCTGTTCTTGATCAACTCGTTGCTGACGTAAGCATAATATAACGTATAAAATAAGATTATAATAATAATCACATTATGGCCTAGTTAATTAATAACGTAGATTTTTTTTTTAAAATAATTGGATGGGATTTTCTGTATAAACATTTGTTTCTTTTTCATATAATGATCAACTCGTTGACTTAATTATATTATAACGTTAAAAGATTATAATAAGAGTAAATCTTTCAAATAAACATTTTTGATTTTTTTTGTTACAAAAATATACATAAAAATGACTAAAATAGTTTTTTTTTATTTTAAAAAAATCAATATATATATATATATCTTTTTAATTTTAAGTTTTATGTCCAAAATCTCATCTCGTAACTCTAAACACTAAGTCTAAATTAGTTAACTCAATGAATACATATATGTATATTTATATTTTTTAATAAAATTTAACTTTTATCATTTTTTGCCTTAAAATTTATTTTGGTGACACAAAATTTCTTTTATGTCTATGGTACGGTATTCCTCTTATGACAATCACATTATGGCCTAACTACTTAATTAAGATTGATTTTTTTTTTGTATATACAAATTTATTTACTTTTCATATAAGGAATAATATCTATGGTTGGTGATGTTAACTTATTGTGTGTGGTTGGGTGCAGGAGAAGAACCATGGAACATATGATTTTATATTCGTTGATGCTGACAAAGACAACTACATCAACTACCACAAACGTTTGATCGATCTTGTGAAAGTTGGAGGAGTGATCGGCTACGACAACACTCTCTGGAACGGCTCTGTGGTGGCTCCTCCTGATGCACCAATGAGGAAGTACGTTCGTTACTACAGAGACTTTGTCCTTGAGCTTAATAAGGCTCTTGCTGCTGACCCTAGGATCGAGATCTGCATGCTTCCCGTTGGTGATGGAATCACTATTTGCCGTCGGATCAATTGAGATTGATACACACTTTTGAGTGTGTGGGTGGATTTACTTTACTTTTATTCACCAACCATCTTTATGTATTTTGTTAAAGTTTAATATTTCTATTGTTTTTAATTTTCTTTGTGAACAAAAAAATGATGCATTCTACCTTTTGTTTTGTTTGTTTTTCATTTATATACGATAAACATTTAAAAAAACCAATCATTAGTGACAAGTTTTCTTGTGGGAAAGTTGTTAAATAGTGAATTATTAGATTTGAAAAATGTCAAGCACATTAATAATTAGAGCAAGTGAGTCCAGTTGAACTGTGAAGCTTGGTCCACAGAACGGATTGTCACATAATTTTTTTTTAAAATAGACTTAAAAAACTTATGCATACTAATAGATATAATTGTTATTGAATCAACCAATCATCATAAACTTTAATTTGTTGAAAGGTGGCTACTGGAATTGTCAAGTAAAACAAGACTACCAAATCAATAATTATATATATTAAGAGAAAGAAAACAAAGTAGGAAGATTAGGTCACCAGTCTCTGAAAATTTATTGATAAATACTAAACACATGTTAGGTAGTTTCAGCTGACTAAATCAAACAAAAAGATGAGTATTATACAATTTGCTTTAGACCTTTTGTCAAAAAATGAGAAGAAAATTTACTTTTAGAAACCAAAACTTTTGATATTATTACAATGAAAAAATCTTATCTCATAGACAACATAAGTTCTTTTTTTTTCATTTGTCATCTGTATACAAAATGAAGTTAGATATGTCCTTTAATCCAGCCTCTTCATAACATTTAGCAACATGGTGCAAAGATTCAGACCATGTTCCTTCAATAGATGCCAAGTCCAAAAGAAAAGCAGCAACATCCAAAGCAACTTGGATTGGATCTTTACCTTTCTTCAAATCCTCAAAACGACCTTCATCACTCACTTTCTCTCTTATGAATTCGATTTGCTCATCTTCCCATTGTGCTATACTAGCAACCTCCTGCATGTTTTTCACATAGTTAAAAATATGTATAGCACAACCACATTCATCCCTTAAAATGTATCATAACTTTGACATGCCTCATAAGGACATCCTAAAGTCCACCAAGGTGATTTTAATGCTACTCTAGCTGCTTCTTTTGCTTCTGAATTGCGTCCTACCCTGAAAATAAAAAAGCCTCAGAGATGATAAGAGGTTTCATCATTTACCAAAATAATATAACTGAGAGATGATTCTTGAAGTATGTAAGAGTTACAAACTTCTGCAGTATATTTGCATAATATACAAAAGGCCGTCCAAATCCCGGAAACAGATCTTTCTTTGTGTAGAACTCTCCTGTCACCATAGCTGAAACCTTCCAGGAAGAAAAACAAGTCTTTTAAAAGTTTCAGAAGTGAGATTCAGAGACATAAAATGTGATGTTATATTCTTACATGATCTCCTTCATCGAAATGCCGTAATACTTTTCGCTCTAACACATCTGGAAACAGCCCAACCTATACAATACCAAAAGAAAATGGTGTATATAAGTCCTTTCATATAAAGCATTGTGATGGTTAAGGCTTGCCTTTTTTAAGACATAGACGTCGAGATTTTCAATCTGAGATTCAGCAAATGCACCCTTTCTGTAAAGTTTCTCCCCTGCCTCCTCTGAAGCAATGTAAAGTTGAGACAACTCTTGTACATCTTCTTCAACAAGAATCCGATGAATGTATTCATCTACCTGAATACCAGACACTGTAAAGTGTAAACTACTTATCTTTCTCATGGAAATAAAAGACAGAACAAGAATGAGATGATGAGTTTACATTTCTAGCTATAAGCCGGACACCACTCCTCCAAACTTCAACAACAGGCATATCCATTCTGTTCTTGAATATAAAAAGTTAATTTCAAGAAAGGTTAAACAAGGATGTAGTAAGAGTTACCAAGGAATGATCTGACCAAGATGTCATACCCTGGTGGAGCAGTAGGCCATCTTAGAAGGGCAGTAACAGAGCCTACTTAGACAATAAACCAAAAGTAAACAGAAGCTTCTAACAAAAGGGCTAATAGAATCCGATCAAGTGTTGCATTTTATACCTGAAGAGTCCTTAGAAAGCGGAATAGCAAGAGGGATGAGTCCCTGCCTAGCTCCAGGAGATATGATGGTTTCACCTGCACATCAAAACACATGTAAGTTTTCCTCTTTCCATTGTAACCAACTCAGAATAACATATTCCAACATATTGTTTATTATCATTATATTTAAACCTCTTGTTTGAAGAACTTTGAGTAAGTGTTGAAGATGCATTGGAGGTTCAGTGACAGCTACATCTTTGATAAATGATACATGCCCTGCAACAACTCCTACTAGTAAGTCCATCTCAGTCTGACACATTAATTCACTAACTGTTGTCTCTCCACCAAGATTAATTTTAAGACAAAGAGACAATCACATCAAAGTATAGAGTAAAAGAGATTACCAGAAGAGCAACAGGAGACAGTAGTAGCTCTGGTATGGCGCAAAGGAAGAGCAGAGAAAGTAGTGAACAGCGAACTCATGGCTCCTCCTCCTTATCTCTCTCTCTATCTCTTCTCTCCTCCATATACTCTACTCTCAAGCTCATCTGGTTTGGGCTTTAACATGGGCCTTTTATTCAGCCCAAACCCAAATGCTAAAGATGCGTAACCGACCAAAGGAGTAAGCATAAAAATAAGCGGACCGACCAATCTACCATATACGTAAAAACTGATATGTGGTTCTGTCCTAACCAATCACCAACTTGTCTACTGTTTTTTTACCACCCAATCAACCTTCTTCATCTTCAGCTTCTCTCAAGTTTCAACCTTTGATCTCACAACAACAAAAAAAAGTTGTTTTTTTTTTTGTTGGGATTCGTGAGAAACAGAGGATAAGCTATCATGGGTTCGATCTCTCTGTCCAAATCTCTGCCCATAACGCGACTTCCACTTCATACATCATCACTCAATCCATGCCTACCTTCATCTTTCTCTCTTCCTCCTCGTCGTCGCTCCACTCTTTCACCGCTAGTCTCCGCCTCTGCAGTATTCGCGGCTCCTCCAGGAGTTAATAACTCTGTTCCGGTGAGTGCTTATTCATCTTAAAGATTGAAACTTTGGTTGATTTGATCATGTGAGATTTGTTTTTTTGGGTTTCAGGGTAAGAACGGGGGTTACACAGTTGGTGATTTCATGACAGGGAAAGAGTATCTTCATGTTGTTAAGCCCACAACATCTGTTGATGATGGTAAAGTAATTATGCTATACATGAAAAACAATCCTTCCTTGTAAGTCTCTATAATCTTTGTTTTTTGGTTTGAACAGCATTGGAACTTTTGGTTGAAAAGAAAGTCACGGGCTTGCCTGTAATTGATGATGATTGGAATCTGGTATAGGCTTTTCTCTTTGTGTTTCTCTGCTTATTAGTATGGTTTATATGTGTGAGAGCTTACTTTACTCCTCTGCTATAATTTGCCATGTAGGTTGGTGTTGTTTCTGATTATGACCTGCTTGCACTCGACTCCATTTCTGGTAATGTTTACAAGTTCTTCTTGAATCTTATGTTGATTCTCTTTTGTGTGATGGAATCATTTTGTGAGACAAATGAATATTTTAATCAGTTAGTGAGGAGATAAGAGTCATGATTGGTTTGGTAGGATCTCAGTTCTGGACTATAGGTGGAACTTAGTATATTGTTGGCACATAGTTTTCTTGCTTAGTTATGCTTATGGGTTTTGTTTGGTGAAGCAACGCAACTTAACCTCTGGTCTTTTTGGAATTATAGGCCGCAGCAGCCAAAATGATACAAACATGTTCCCTAACGTGGACAGTTCATGGAAAGTATGTTTCTACTTTATCTATCTTGTTTGCTGTATATCTCAGGACTAATGTTTGTCCCCCATTTGTATATGATATTTGGACTTGTCTTTTTATTACCAGACGTTTAACGAACTTCAGAAGCTGATAAGCAAGACACATGGAAAAGTGGTTGGAGATTTGATGACTCCTTCTCCTCTGGTTGTCCGTGGTTCTACCAATTTAGAAGACGCTGCCAGGTACCATCCTCAGAGAACATGAGCTCAGTTTGATCTGTGAAAGCATCATGTCTTGCAAAGATTTGTAACCACTTGTTGTCTCAAGGTTGCTACTGGAAACAAAGTTCAGAAGGTTACCAGTTGTGGATTCAGATGGAAAGCTGGTGAGAGAATCTCAAATTCACCAATCTTTTCTTCTTCTTTTTGGTTTGATCTGACCTTTGTCCTTTTTGTTTGGTGGCAACAAAAGATTGGGATCCTTACAAGGGGGAACGTTGTAAGGGCTGCATTGCAGATCAAGAAGGAAACCGAGAACTCAACCTAGCCACAGCTGTTATAGAGCAGAGCTCTTAAACCTGCCATATAGTTAAATAGCAAATATGTTGATTCCATTGATAAAAGTATATATATAATATGTACCCATTCCCCTCTCATTCTTCTACCTCAACAATCTATTTTTTTCTTCTTTAGGAGTAATATTTTCTCAAACTGAAGACAATTGGTATCTCTCATGCATATATATTATTATAATGTTTCGTGTAGTGAAGTCTACTTTCATATGATTATGCTCTGAGTAGTAGGCTACAACATGCTGCTAAAAAGAATGTACAGTCTCCGAGAGACTAACTGATCAAGGACGGATAGTTCATGGCCATGTTACTAAGTCTATGTTCTGCTATGACCTCTTTGCGAATGAACACTCTCCTCAATATGTATGCCAAGTGCTGAAGCTAGGAAGAGGCTCGCAAAAGTGATGGGCTGCTCTTGTTTAATCATATGCTCAGGAACGGTGTCATGTCCTAATCATGAGTTCACTTTGTCCAGCGGTGTTAAAGCTGCTGCAGCTGAGTTCACTTATGTCTCAAGTGGGGCTTGGACTTGAATGTTTACGTTAGTAGCTCTCTTCTTATCCATCTGTACACACGTTATGGTCTTATGGATGTTGCAGACTTGATCTTTGACGCGCTTGTCGCTTTGGCAGGAAGCACTCTGATTGACATGTACACAAAATTAGGAAGCATCCATGATAAGAAAAAAAAAAAAGAAATAATATTAAAAAAGACGCGTAATGTTAGTTTTTACATATTTCTGTTTAAAAAAAATAATAGAAATAAATTAATTAAAGTTTATTAAGTTTTGTAATACCTAAACTTTTTCGCTATCCAATTTGATATTTTAATTAATTATTTTGTTCACTTTAGTACATAACCTCTTAAATATGTGTTTTTTAAATATTTTTTTTTCATTTAATTAAAGATATTAATACATTTGATAAACTACAAAATCTAAAAGAAAATATTTAAATTTATTTTAAAATTTAGCAAAAATGATAAATAATTTAGAAAGAAACTTTAAATTTTATAAAATTTAAATTTAAAATTTAAAAATTTAAATTTAAATTTGAATAAAAACAAAAAAATTGTTTTTATTATAAAAAATAAACTAAATTCAATATTTAAAACTTAAAACTTTATTATGAAATTTAAGTTTATACACAATTTATTTTAAACACAAAATAAAATTAAAATTTTCTGAATTTTTATGTAAACTTTATAGATTTTAGAATATATTTTTAAATATTATTATTATTATTATTTAAAATAACTAAAGAAACAAAATTGAGTATTAAAAAAAAAACTTAACAAAATTAATGAGGGTATTTATATGAAAGTTTCCGTTTATGTAAATTAAAAAGGGTAAGCGGCTTAAGGTACGCGTGTTTGCTCTTTAAAGCAACTTCAACGAAACTCAAAAGTCTCTGATTAATTTATAGATAAAGATATTTTAAATCACGGACCTTCTCTTTATTCAGCTCATCTTCATCGTTACTATTCTCAAATCATCAATCCAATTCATGGCAACGATGGCGGGTATTCAAGGCCAAATCCTCGAGGTCACTGGTTAGTGCCTGCCTTTTCTCTTCCATTCAATTCTCTTTACCCTGATTCGATTCGATTCTCAGCTAGGTTAATTTCGTTTTCTCATTTTTTTTTTTTTGATTTTCCAGTGGTTGGGTGCCAGAAACTGAAAGACACGGAGTGGTTCTCAAGGCAAGATCCGTACGTAGTCCTCGAGTATAGCAGCACTAGGCACCGTACACGAACCTGCACAGGTTAGTTCAGATCCATACCAAATTTAGTAACTTTCTATTTCTGTAATTACTAATTTTGTTTTTTTTATTGGGATTGGGGTTCAGATGGTGGGAAGAACGCAGTGTTTCAAGAGAAGTTTATGTTCACTTTGATTGAAGGACTTAGGGATCTTAAGGTTGCTGTTTGGAATAGTAATACGCTCTCTACAGATGACTTCATTGGCAATGCTTCGTATGTGTGGCTTGGCTTCTTAGTGTGTTTTACATATTATCCTTATTTGGATTTGGGGTTGAGTTTTTTTTTTGTTTGTTTGTTGTGATTAGGATTCAGTTGCAGAAGGTTCTTTCTCAGGGATACGACGACTGTACCTGGACTCTTCAGACTAAAACTGGCAGGTAACTACATTGGTGTTTCACTAGTTTTGACTCCTTTTGCATTGAGGACATCATAGTTATCAAAGACAACCTTTTTATATAGTTTTGCAGCTACATACGGTGCTTGAATATATGGTTGGTTGCTGCTTTTATGTGCCCTGTGCTTACTACTTTAAGTGAAATGAAATGATTAGTTCTTGCCATTTATTTATATTCTTGACATGGGAGTCTGGTTTTGTTCACTGATAAAGAGTGGCTTATGGAGTTTCTTGTCATATTTGATGTTAATTTAAATGCAAGTCTTTTTATTTCAGCGAAATTGTACTTCTTTGTTTTGTTTTTTTTCATTCCTAATATAATGTGAAAAACACTCATGAGATGAGAGCATCTTCCAATAGTCATGTCTCTACACTGAGAAGACTCTAGCATTTACAAGTTGGATTTCTCTGGAACTGATGCTCGGGTACTAGACCTATTGAGATATATCTGTTGCTAGGTTGCCTAAAAAGAGCGGTGAACTCCCATTTAAACGCTGTAATGTCAGTTAGAATCAACGAGTTTGTTAACCTTGGTGGCTTTGTGTTACTGATTGGTAGTCAGCTACAAATTTGCAAAGATTTTGGTAGCTTGTCCTCAGTGATTGCTCCTTGTAAAAATGTAGTGATTGATTATAAATTCTTCTAAAAATGCATTACCTTTTCGTCTTGCAGATTTGCGGGAGAAGTAAGACTGATACTGCATTATGCAGGCGCAAAGGTAATAAAGTCAAGACTTAATTAGCAACATTGAGTTACAGTTTTTATTTATTGACAAAAAGGGGTTATAAGATACACTCTGTTTCTTGTATGCAGAAACAAAACTACGGGTCTGCGCCATCAGCACCACCGTATGCGCCTCAAGCACCTCAATACTCAGCACCGCCTGCTCCATCTCCATATTCTTCACCACCATACTCTGGACCATCTCCGTACCCACAAGGTCAATACTCTCAGCCGCAACCAGCATATCCACCAGCTGCAGCTTATCCTCCTCAGCCATCTGCGTATCCTCCTCCTCCCTCAACTGCTTATCCTCCCGCTCCTTCAGCTTACCCTCCAGGTCCTTCGGCTTACCCTCCAGGTCCTTCAGCCTACCCTCCTCCTCCGCCATCCTCGACTTACCCTCCTCCTCCATACCCTCCTCAACCATCACCATACTACCCACAAGGTACGTGATACTCTTTTTCTTCTGTTCTAAGCTTTGATTGTTTGTTATTGCTTTTGTGTTTGGAGTGGAGAAACTCCCGTGATGCATTTGCGTTTTTAATTTGCATAAAACAAGTTTATGAAACATTTGATATATGTGATTTTGACTGTGTTTCACTCTAAATCATTTGTATGGAAGATCTTCTAACCATACTCAGTGGTGGTTGATATTGTATTCTTCTTGTTCTCCAGGTCCATATCCAGGACAATACCCGCCGCCTCCGTACTAAAAGCGGTTATGATGTATAGATCATAATACTAGTAATGCTATTCCAAGAGCTTTGTGACAATTTTTTTGTTTTATCTTCCCTGTGCTTTTGTTGGCCTTTGCGACATATAGCTTAATGGTTAGGTTTTATGCAGTGATACTCATTGTTAAGTTTGGATATGTTCATATTAAAGCCAGCTTGGAGATGATGTTGCAGAATAATCTAATTATTACCTGAAAAGACTTATATTGTTGTGTGTATGTGTCTGTGGTTTATCCATCATCTTTAGTCACAATGTCTTAAGAGCTCGTTCCTGTTCTGTCTTTTAACCCTTAAGATTTGGAACTAAACGTGTTCACAGCAGCTAATCATCGCCCTGCTCAGTGATTAGTATAAAATAGATTTGGTCAAAGTCTATCCAGCCCAATGTTTCAAAGTCTTTAACAAAACATTGTTGACAATCGGCAATAAAGTTGTAGTAGAATCTAAGAGCATGTACATTGGAGGTCTCTTAGCAGAGGTCCTTAACTTTTCTAAAATACGTTTCTTAACTTTTAACTAAGAAAATCTAAGAGACGTCTCTTAAATAAGAGTCTTAAGAGCCGTCTCTTAACAAAAAAAATTTAAAAAAAAAAAAAAGAGTCAAATTAAGTTAAAAACCTCATTCTAAGAGACGCTGATAAACATTGTCTAAGTATATTAGCCGACAGATTTTACTGCACTTTGGTTTCTCGATCTCTACTACTCCACTGAGTACAAAAAGTGGGTAAAGCAGGAAACAGCAGAAAGAAATTACACATAAGAAAATGAATAAATAGAAAAGAAACTTCACATTATTATGATTAAGTAAAAAGACAAATGTGAAAACCATCTCTGCCTTCTCTCATAAATCAATCTCCTTGTTGCTCTCCTTCTCACTTCCAGCTTTTCTCTTCTCTCTTTCTAGCCTCTCTCTTTGTAGCTCTCTGTTACAGCTACTCTCTGCACGTTTCCATAGAGAGGAAGACGAGTCTCTCTATCATCTTATCTTCTTCCAGGTAATGCTCTGAGCTACCTACAACAACATAGAAGATAAGAGAAGACACTTCTCATTCTTGAGCTTATCCACAATGGCGGTTCGTAAGGAGGAAGAAAGAAGAGAAGAACATAGCACTTCGTGTCTTCTTGATGCTCTCTACTGCGAAGAAGAGAAATGGGAAGAGTCCGAAGAAGAAGAAGAAGATAACTCTTACCTTTCTTCTGCATCTTCTACTTCTTCTCCATTTGTTCTTCTGCAGCAAGATTTGTTCTGGGAAGACAAAGATCTTGCCACTCTCTTCACCAAAGAAGAAGAACAAAGACTCACCTGTCTCGACGATGTGTATCTCTCCACGGACCGACAAGAAGCCGTGGGTTGGATCCTGAGAGTCAACGCTCATTATGGGTTCTCCACTTTGACTGCTGTTTTAGCCATAACGTACCTCGACAAGTTCATAAGTAGCTTCAGCTTACAGAGAGACAAACCATGGATGCTTCAGCTCGTTTCTGTTGCTTGTCTCTCTCTAGCTGCTAAAGTTGAAGAAACCCATGTCCCTCTCCTCCTAGACTTCCAAGTAAACGACAATACTTTAGATCATTTCCCTTTAAAAGTTTAGAGCTCCTCTGTTCTTAACTCTGTTTCTTTTGTGGTTTGTAGGTGGGGGAGACTAAGTATGTGTTTGAGGCAAATTCTATACAGAGAATGGAGTTGCTGATTCTCTCTACACTCCAATGGAAGATGCATCTCATTACTCCACTTTCGTTTCTTGACCACATCATTAGGAGATTGGGTCTTAAACACAACTCTCACTGGGATTTTCTCAACAGATGTCACTGTCTCATCCTCTCTGTAATCTCTGGTTAGTAAACGACAAACAAACCCCATTTCGTTTTTATCATCTACTGACATCTGAGTAGAATCTTACATACTTGTGTGTTTTTGTCAGATTCAAGATTTGTCGGGTACCTCCCATCGGTTGTTGCCGCAGCTACCATGATGCGAATTATAGATCAAGTTGAGCACTTTGATCCTCTTTTACACCAAACCAACCTTCTCAGTGTCCTTAACATAACCAAGGTTAGCCTCTAATCGCTCAGCTACTAAACCCATAAGTAATATTAAGAACGATAGATTTAAGATCCATATTCATTAAAAAACAGTGATCGGTTATAAATTTTGTATGTTTTTAAATGAGTCTGGATTTTAAATCGGGTTTAGATCGTTTTTAATAGATCTTATTTATTTAATTATTAATTTAAATGGTTTACAGTTTAACTTTAAACAATAAATTGGTTACACCATCTAATTTGATTTATTATGGAGAAGTACGTCTCGAACTACCTATTCGAAAGAAATAGGTTTTGAACTTTACTCATACAAGGAAATAGATAGAAGTGATAGACATTTAGTGTTATATCATAATTCTTGCGAGAAAATAGATCGTCGATCCTATTTAAATCGGTTTTAAGCTATTTTAAATTGAGTTAAACGGTTTTAAATTGGTTTAAATCTCTGTTTCACTGAAGCATTTTAACGAACAGCTAATGT
>CAJHQP010002769.1:0-78954 GCA_905132765.1 Moricandia arvensis | reverse complement strand
CCTTTGGACATAGTCAAGATCTTCCTTGACTTCAAATCAAACCAGCGAGGAACCAAGATGAAGAAGCATGATTTGAAACGCATGAATCAGTGAGAAAGTGACAGGAAGTTGCAATAATCTTATAGGAGTCATGAGGAAGAAGCTATCCACTTCTATCAGGTGAATCAGATTAGCTGTTGGACATATTGCAAGATCTTGATTCTAATGCAAAAGGAGGAAACAGAAGTAAGAAGCAATGATTGGAACCATTAGATCAGTGGAAAGTGGCAGAAGTTGAATAACATCTCATAGGAGTCATGAGGAACAAGCTATCCCACTTTCTATTTAGGTGATTCCAGATTAGCTGTTCGACACAATCTGGCAATATATTCATATTCTAAATCAAACACAGAGAACCCAAGAGTAAAGAATTATGAAACATTAACTAGTAGAAAGTGACCAGGAAGTGCATAATCCATAGAGTCATGAGGATGAGCATCCCCTTCTATTCAGGTTGATTTTCCAAGATTAGCCTCTTGAATATATCTTCAATATCTCTTGAATTCTAAATCACCAGGTAGAAGGTAAGCAGAATGGGGAAGGAGGAGGAGGTAGGGTCAGTGGAGGAGAACGCACGAAGAAGAAGCCGCTCGACGCTGGGTGCTTGGAGGGGACAGGAGGCGACAGGGAGAGCATAGGGAGAGATAGGAGGTAGGAGAGGGTGCGAAGAGAGGCAGAACATGGGGTGGAACGAAGCAGAGAGGCGGACAGGGGAGGGTTAAGGTCAGGGAGGGGGGATGGCGCGAGGGGGGTGGGCGGGAGTGAGGAGGGGGGGCTTGAGACAAGGGCGGCCGTGTGGTAATGAACAGGCGAGGTAGATAGGGAGGAGGAGAGACAAATGAGGGAGGAGGAGGCAGGCGGCGAGGAGAGGGGGAGGCTGAGGTATGGTGAGTGAGGCAGGAGAGTGGCATGGGAGGTGGGCGAGAGGGAGGGGATAGAGGGCAAGGGAGAGGAGGGTGGAATAGGAGGCTAGTGAATGGGAGAGTAGAGGAAAGGGAGTGCGGAGGTGAAGAAGGGAGCAGCGGGGTCAGAGGGAGGGGGGCAGCAGGAGGGGTAGGGTGGCGGGGGAGAGAGGAGGTGGCAGAATAGAAGGGAATGGCAGGAGGGGAGGGGAGCCTCCTTTTTCGCCGTCGCCCTGCTGTAAAATTGTCCATCTAGAAAGATAATAAGACTCACATCCTTGGAATTGAAACCGGAACCAAGTAAAACAAGTGATAGTCTAGTTCCTTTAGAACTTTCAAATTCTGGATTTATGCACTTGTCTTTGCCAAAGAGTTTTGATCCAGGAATAAAGCAAGATGATGGACGACCAAACAATGCTGAGAGGGTTCAAGAAAACAGGGACAGCACCTGAAATGTCCACAAATGTTGAAGAAGATGTAAGAAACATCAAGAGCACACATACTGCCAAAGAGCCAATCACTCTTCAACTTGCTAAAACAATTTGGGTAAATCTGAACTTTAATTTCCTTGATTATAAGTTTTTAAACCTAGATATAATACACTTGTTTCCTTCCAAAAGTGTTGAGTTATTTCAGGAACAAGGGCAAAGGATTACATGAATGATCCACATAAGATCACAAGGTGTTTACATACCAAAAGTGAACAAGAAGTTGTCATCAGCAATATCTTGATTCCAGACGGTCCAGAAGATAAAACACTACCCACCAGAGTTCCCTACCAAAGTAGAGGAGTAATCATGTCATTCCTACTCAAAGGAGAACCACCAGATGTGCCAGCAAAGATCAAACCAATCAAATACCAAGGTAAGACCCTAGAATCTCAAAGGAGGATGAAACCTGACTTGCTCTATCTTGGTGCAGGTTATCCAGTTTCGAGGTCGAAACTTTTTCAAGAGAGAGGGTATGAATGAGGCCATCCAACCAGTAGCTGAACCAGAGACCAACCCAGTTGCACCAATCAGCCAGCCAAAGACCAGCAAGGATATGTGTTCAGTCAAAACGGCATATTCACCAAAAAGGAGGAATATTTTACATAAACTAATTTTCACGCATACTAACTCAACAAGGAGTCAACCACAATTGTAATCATTACCAAAACTCTATCGGAAGCAGGAAGATATCAATTTTACAAACCGGAGGTTTACCCAGCCGTCCAACCGCGAGTACCGAGTTTAGAAGCTGTTTCAAGCCCAATAAAGAAGTGCTTTGGCCAAAACATCTGATGGAATTCAATATGGATCTATTAGCCTTTGCAACAAGCCCAGAATGAAGAGAAATGGTCACGGAAATATGAAGTTATGGCCCAATCTCCAAAACCTGCCAAACCATTCCTACACTTGCCTTATTTGGAAGATCCGGGTTTTGCATCAATTCAATCTCAAGAAATGCAACCAGGAGACCTTATAAGTCATTCAGAGACACTCCACAACATACTAAGGAGCACTAGAGTACACAGGATCAGGCGGATCCCAATTAGACCAGAAGATAAGCTTGGTTTACCCACATTGGCCAAACCAGCACCATTTAAGGAAAGTATCCAAGATCTTTTACTTGGTCAGTTTGGTTCGACCCAAACTTATCTATGGAAGCCAGGAGATCATCTTAACATCCAGAAGACATAATCAACCGATCCAGGAGAGTCCTATGAGTTCATACCATGCACCAACCAACATAGGATCAAGAAGATGCTCATTAACACCAAACTGCCTTATTTGGAGATTCTTGCAATCCAGCTCCAACAGCTCTTTTCACATTTATTTCGGGACGTGATAATCACCTTAGAAGCAGTCAAGAAGATCCCAAGGAAGCTCACATATCCCTTAAAACCATCCAGGTTCAAGAGAGACCAAGATTCCTCACTTGGAGCCAAAATCCCCCAAAAGGCTCCAACGGCTAGATTTTCAATTTCTTGCATAGTTTTTGATTTGTTTCCTTTTCTAATTGCTTTAGAACGTTAGTACCTTTGTCTCTGAGCATTATATAAGCTCCCAGACGTTCATTGTAAAGAGGACCCTCAATCATCAAGTTAATAAGAAGTTTTATTCAGTTTTATCAAAGATAGTTTCTTTGCATAAAAGTTGTTCTTTAGTTCCTAAGTTGTGAGAAGCATTAGGAGACTATAGAGCTCGTGGTTCATAGGTTATTTGTGAGATTCAAGAGCCTTGAGACACAGATTGAGAGAGTCAATCAGCACCCACGGATTGAGAGAGTCAATCACCATCTATCCACCATCGTCTTCCATCCATCCATCATCAAACTTTTATCCATCACTCATTCCATTCCTTTATCCATTTAGTTTCAGTTCTTATTTTTGTTATTCATAAACTCACTATTCTTCCTTTATTTTCAGGTTAGATTGGACAGAAAGGGATAGCAAGTCGGCCATCATCACCATCTTTCCGTCCGATCCCAATCCTTGCCGATAAGATCGACCCTTCAACCATCCAAACCATCAACCCAGCTTCCGTGCCTGTATCAATCCTAGACCAAGAAAACACGCGATTCATGCTTATATGAGGTCTAGGGAGAGCTTGTATCACACACCATCAATTGTACAAGCAAAGTGTGGAAAGACAAAGGATGACCCAAGAGAGGCAAAGCACGGTCCTAGACTCAAGAGTGAGTATGGGGATCATTGTACACGACCTCCTGATCAAGAGAAACATGCTAGTTTATTCACTTTGATTCTGGATCAAATTATGCTGAGAGATGATCGAGACATTCTCATTCTCGGTCATGTGGGGTTAGTTCGACCACCAGAACATCTAGAGAGATTCTTGGACGTCCTGAACAACAAAAAGGAGCACTAGAGCAGTAGTAACACACTATTTAAAAGCACATTACAGTTGGAGCAGCGTAGGAACAGTTCTATCTTATTAGAAGGACTGGATTTGAGGACAAATCCTTTTAAAGGAGGAGGGGATGGTGCAATCTGGATCAGCCTCAACTTCATGGATTTGAAGCTCGTGTGTTCACTAGCAAATTCTCTGCTTATGGTTTGTTTCAATGAGCCAAAGAAGGAGATTAATGGCTTGCACCAATTGAAGCAGCATGATAATAGAAGATCGATGGAGCAGAGCATTACATGGACTAAGGATAATCTTCTCACGTTCTACATGGATCAGAAAGAGAGCAAGGACGTGGTGGACTTGTTCATGGACAAGCCCAAGAAGATGTTTGCTGAAAATAGGCCTTTCAAGCCCAAGAAGTGGAAAGATAAACCAGCTTGGTTTAGGATGGCCGATTTCTTTATCTCAAGTGTATTTCTGATTTCTTGTAATTCTAAACCAAGTAGGATTAGGTTTTCGCTTTAATAAACCCATTAGGAATAGGATTAGGTTTAGGGTTTTATAAACCAATTAGAAATAGGTTTTGGTTTTCTATTTTCGAATTAGGATAGGGTTTTCTAGTTAGGGTTTTCTGTTTTGTCTTTATAAAGCCAAAAGCAGCACATATTGTAACTTACACATTCTTTTAATAAAAATCAGAGCTATTGGCTTTCAAACTCATCCCTTTGGGGACCTCCCTTCATTGTTCACGTGGTGAACAAGTTTCTTTGTCACACAAGGTTGCGTGAGCTTCTGTGATTCATCCTAGACATGAAGCAGGGTTATCCTGTGTCTCAGGAGTCGCTAAACAACTCTAGAGCAGTCCATAGCTCTATGGTGAAGATCATCCAACGTCCTGGAGCTTCTCAGGCTCAAGGATCCGCCCATCATCCCTCAAGTGTGACTGGGACGAGGTCTTCCTATCCAAGGCCGCACCATTCTTACATATTGGTTCTTCCTGGTTTGATTAGAATCAAGAAGATATTGAAATATATTCAAACAGGCTAATCTGGAATCACTTGAATAGAAAGTGGGATAGCTTCATCCTCATGACTCCTATGAGATTTATTCAACTTCCTGGTCACTTTCTACTGATTAATGGTTTCAAATAATTCTTTTTACATCTTGGTTTCTCCTGGTTTGATTAGAATCATGAATATATTGCCAGATGTTCGAACATGCTAATATGGAATCACCTGAATAGAAAGTGGGATAGCTTGTTCCTCATGACTCCTATGAGCTTTATTCAACTTCGTGCTCACTTTCCACTGATTAATGGTTCCAAATCATGCTTCTTCCTTCTTGTTTCCTCCTGGTTTGATTAGAATCAAGAAGATCTTGCAATATGTCCAAACATGCTAATCTGGATTCACCTGAATAGAAAGTGGGATAGCTTCTTCCTCATGACTCCTATGAGATTTATTCAGCTTCCTAGTCACTGTCCACTGATTAATGGTTCCAAATCATGCTTCTTACAGCAAGGTTCGTCCTGGTTTGATAAGAATCAAGAAGATATTGCAATATGTCCAAACAGGCTAATCTGGATTCACTTTAATAGAAAGTGGGAAAGCTTCTTCCTCCTAATTCCTATGAGATTTATTTAACTTCGTAGTCATTGTCCACTTTTTAATGGTTTCAAATCATGATTCTTACATCTTGGTTCGTCCTGGTTTGATTATAATCAAGAAGAAATTGCAATATGTCCAAATGGCTAATCTGGAATCACCTGAATAGAAAGTGGGATAGCTTCTTCCTCATGACTCCTATAAGATTTATTCAACTTCCTGATCATTTCCACTGATTAATGGTTCCAAATCATGCTTCTTACATATTGGTTCCTCCTGGTTTGATTAGAATCAAGAAGATATTGAAATATATTCAACAGTCTAATCTTGAATCACCTGAATAGAAAGTGGGATAGCTTCATCCTCATGACTCCTATGAGATTTATTCAACTTCCTGGTCACTTTCTACTGATTAATGGTTTCAAATAATTCTTTTACATCTTGGTTTGTCCTGGTTTGATTAGAATCATGAATATATTGCCATGTGTTCGAACAGGCTAATCTGGAATCACCTGAATAGAAAGTGGGATAGCTTGTTCCTCATGACTCCTATGAGATTTATTCAACTTCGTGGTCACTTTCCACTGATTAATGGTTTCAAATAATTCTTTTTACATCTTGGTTTCTCCTGGTTTGATTAGAATCATGAATATATTGCCAAATGTTCGAACATGCTAATCTGGAATCACCTGAATAGAAAGTGGGACAACTTGTTCCTCATGACTCCTATGAGATTTATTCAACTTCGTGCTCACTTTCCACTGATTAATGGCTCCAAATCATGCTTCTTACATCTTGTTTCCTCCTCGTTTGATTAGAATCAAGAAGATCTTGCAATATGTCCAAACATGCTAATCTGGATTCACCTGAATAGAAAGTGGGATAGCTTCTTCCTCATGACTCCTATGAGATTTATTCAACTTTCTGGTCACTTTCCACTGATTAATGGTTTCAAATAAAGCTGTTTACATCTTGGTTTCTCCTGGTTTGATTAGAATCATGAATATATTGCCATGTGTTCGAACAGGCTAATCTGGAATCACCTGAATAGAAAGTGGGATAGCTTGTTCCTCATGACTCCTATGAGATTTATTCAACTTCGTGGTCACTTTCCACTGATTAATGGTTCCAAATCATGCTTCTTACATCTTGTTTCCTCCTTGTTTGATTAGAATCAAGAAGATCTTGCAATATGTCCAAACAGGCTAATCTGGATTCACCTGAATAGAAAGTGGGATAGCTTCTTCCTCATGACTCCTATGAGATTTATTAAACTTCCTAGTCACTGTCCACTGATTAATGGTTCCAAATCATGCTTCTTACATCTTGGTTCGTCCTGGTTTGATTAGAATCAAGAAGAAATTGCAATATGTCCAAACGGGCTAATCTGGAATCACCTGAATAGAAAGTGGGATAGCTTTCTCATGACTCCTATGAATTATTCACTTCCGAGTCACTTTCCACTGATTAATGGTTCCAAATCATGCTTCTTACATATTGGTTCGTCCTGATTTGATTAGAATCAAGAAGAAATTGCAATATGTCCAAACAGGCTAATCTGGAATCACCTGAATAGAAAGTGGGATAGCTTTTCCTCATGACTCCTATAAGATTTATTCAACTTCCTGATCATTGTCCACTGACTAATGGTTCCAAATCATGCTTCTTACATATTGGTTCTTCCTGGTTTGATTAGAATCAAGAAGATATTGAAATATATTCAAACAGGCTAATCTGGAATCACTTGAATAGAAAGTGGGATAGCTTCTTCCTCATGACTCCTATGAGATTTATTCAACTTCCTGGTCACTTTCTACTGATTAATGGTTTCAAATAAAGCTGTTTACATCTTGGTTTCTCCTGGTTTGATTAGAATCATGAATATATTGCCAGATGTTCGAACATGCTAATCTGGAATCACCTGAATAGAAAGTGGGATAGCTTGTTCCTCATGACTCCTATGAGCTTTATTCAACTTCGTGCTCACTTTCCACTGATTAATGGTTCCAAATCATGCTTCTTACTTCTTGTTTCCTCCTGGTTTGATTAGAATCAAGAAGATCTTGCAATATGTCCAAACATGCTAATCTGGATTCACCTGAATAGAAAGTGGGATAGCTTCTTCCTCATGACTCCTATGAGATTTATTCAGCTTCCTAGTCACTGTCCACTGATTAATGGTTCCAAATCATGCTTCTTACAGCATGGTTCGTCCTGGTTTGATAAGAATCAAGAAGATATTGCAATATGTCCAAACAGGCTAATCTGGATTCACTTAATAGAAAGTGGGAAAGCTTCTTCCTCCTAATTCCTATGAGATTTATTCAACTTCTGAAGTCATTGTCCACTTTTTAATGGTTTCAAATCATGATTCTTACATCTTGGTTCGTCCTGGTTTGATTATAATCAAGAAGAAATTGCAATATGTCCAAATGGCTAATCTGGAATCACCTGAATAGAAAGTGGGATAGCTTCTTCCTCATGACTCCTATAAGATTTATTCAACTTCCTGATCATTTCCACTGATTAATGGTTCCAAATCATGCTTCTTACATCTTGTTTCCTCCTCGTTTGATTAGAATCAAGAAGATCTTGCAATATGTCCAAACATGCTAATCTGTATTCACATGAATAGAAAGTGGGATAGCTTCTTTCTCATGACTCCTATGAGATTTATTCAACTTACTGGTCACTTTCCACTGATTAATGGTTTCAAATAAAGCTGTTTACATCTTGGTTTCTCTTGGTTTGATTAGAATCATGAATATATTGCCATGTGTTCGAACAGGCTAATCTGGAATCACCTGAATAGAAAGTGGGATAGCTTGTTCCTCATGGCTCCTATGAGATTTATTCAACATCGTGGTCACTTTCCACTGATTAATGGTTCCAAATCATGCTTCTTACATCTTGTTTCCTCCTTGTTTGATTAGAATCAAGAAGATTTTGCAATATGTCCAAACAGGCTAATTTGGATTCACCTGAATAGAAAGTGGGATAGCTTCTTCCTCATGACTCCTATGAGATTTATTAAACTTCTTAGTCACTGTCCACTGATTAATGGTTCCAAATCATGCTTCTTACATCTTGGTTCGTCCTGGTTTGGTTAGAATCAAGAAGAAATTGCAATATGTCCAAACGGGCTAATCTGGAATCACCTGAATAAGATTTATTCAACTTCCCGATCATTTTCCACTGATTAATGCTTCCAAATCATGCTTCTTACATATTGGTTCGTCCTGATTTGATTAGAATCAAGAAGAAATTGCAATATATTCAAACAGGCTAATCTGGAATCACTTGAATAGAAAGTGGGATAGCTTCATCCTCATGACTCCTATGAGATTTATTCAACTTCCTGGTCACTTTCTACTGATTAATGGTTTCAAATAATTCTTTTTACATCTTGGTTTCTCCTGGTTTGATTAGAATCATGAATATATTGCCATGTGTTCGAACATGCTAATCTGGAATCACCTGAATAGAAAGTGGGATAGCTTGTTCCTCATGACTCCTATGAGATTTATTCAACTTCGTGGTCACTTTCCACTGATTAATGGTTCCAAATCATGCTTCTTACATCTTGTTTCCTCCTGGTTTGATTAGAATCAAGAAGATCTTGCAATATGTCCAAACATGCTAATCTGGATTCACCTGAATAGAAAGTGGGATAGCTTCTTCCTCATGACTCCTATGAGATTTATTCAACTTCCTAGTCACTGTCCACTGATTAATGGTTCCAAATCATGCTTCTTACATCATGGTTCGTCCTGGTTTGATTAGAATCAAGAAGATATTGCAATATGTCCAAACAGGCTAATCTGGAATCACCTTGAATAGAAAGTGGGATAGCTTCTTCCTCATGACTTCCTATGAGATTTATTCAACTTCTGAGTCATTTTCCACTGTTTAATGGTTTCAAATCATGATTCTTACATCTTGGTTCGTCCTGGTTTGATTATAATCAAGAAGAAATTGCAATATGTCCAAATGGCTAATCTGGAATCACCTGAATAGAAAGTGGGATAGCTTCTTCCTCATGACTCCTATAAGATTTATTCAACTTCCTGATCATTTCCACTGATTAATGGTTCCAAATCATGCTTCTTACATATTGGTTCCTCCTGGTTTGATTAGAATCAAGAAGATATTGAAATATATTCAAGAGGCTAATCTTGAATCACCTGAATAGAAAGTGGGATAGCTTCATCCTCATGACTCCTATGAGATTTATTCAACTTCCTGGTCACTTTCTACTGATTAATGGTTTCAAATAATTCTTTTTACATCTTGGTTTCTCCTGGTTTGATTAGAATCATGAATATATTGCCAGATGTTCGAACATGCTAATCTGGAATCACCTGAATAGAAAGTGGGATAGCTTGTTCCTCATGACTCCTATGAGATTTATTCAACTTCGTGCTCACTTTCCACTGATTAATGGTTCCAAATCATGCTTCTTACATCTTGTTTCCTCCTGGTTTGATTAGAATCAAGAAGATCTTGCAATATGTCCAAACATGCTAATCTGGATTCACCTGAATAGAAAGTGGGATAGCTTCTTCTTCATGACTCCTATGAGATTTATTAAACTTCCTAGTCACTGTCCACTGATTAATGGTTCCAAATCATGCTTCTTACATCATGGTTCGTCCTGGTTTGATTAGAATCAAGAAGATATTGCAATATGTCCAAACAGGCTAATCTGGATTCACTTGAATAGAAAGTGGGAAAGCTTCTTCCTCCTAACTCCTATGAGATTTATTCAACTTCGTAGTCACTGTCCACTTTTTAATGGTTCCAAATCATGCTTCTTACATCTTGGTTCGTCCTGGTTTGATTAGAATCAAGAAGAAATTGCAATATGTCCAAACGGGCTAATCTGGAATCACCTGAATAGAAAGTGGGATAGCTTCTTCCTCATGACTCCTATATGGTTTATTCAACTTCCTGGTCATTTTCCACTGATTAATGGTTCCAAATCATGCTTCTTACATATTGGTTCCTCCTGGTTTGAATAGAATCAAGAAGATATTGAAATATGTTCAAACAGGCTAATCTGGAATCACCTGAATAGAAAGTGGGATTGCTTTTTCCTCATGACTCCTATGAGATTTATTCAACTTCCTGGTCACTTTCCACTGAATAATGGTTTCAAATAATTCTGTTTACATCTTGTTTTCTCCTGGTTTGATTAGAATCATGAATATATTGCCATATGTTCGAACATGCTAATCTGGAATCACCTGAATAGAAGGTGGGATAGCTTGTTCCTCATGACTCCTATGGGATTTACTCAACTTCATGGTCACTTTCCTACGATTAATGGTTTAAAATAATGCTTCTTACATCTTGTTTCCTCCGGGTTTAATTAGAATCAAGAATATATTGGCATATGTTTGAACAAGCTAATATTGAATCACTAGAATATAAAGTGGGAAAGCTTCTTCCTCATGACTCCTATAAGATTTATTCAACTTCCTGGTCACTTTCCACTGATTCATGGTTCCAAATCATGCTTCTTACATCTTGGTTCCTCCTGGTTTGATTTGAATCAAGAAGATCTTGCACTATGTCCAAAAAGGCTAATCTCGATTCACCTGAATAGAAAGTGGGATAGTGATGTGTCCCTAGGATGCTCTTTGGTTGATGGGAATGGATAATCCTTGCAAGAACGAATCAGAGACTCAAGTTCTTCAAGGCGTGTGGATTGAATGGTGACACAAGAGGGATGGATGAACTCTTGATACTCCTAGATGAACAAACCGGATATGACACACCGATTTAGACACCCTTAGGTCTCTGGATATTACACACCAGAACTCGACACACTTTCTAGAGAGAGAGCCGTCAAGGAGAATGAATACTCGTTGATAAAAAGTTGGATGAGTTACAATAGGGTTTAGGAACCCTTTAAATAAAAAGAAACCGAGAACAAGCTCTCTAGGGTTTCGGAAATAAGCAAAATGGAAACTATGGTTTAACTTTAACATATGCTTAAAAATAACATAAAATGTAAACTTCTTTCTAGACTTGGACCGAGATAGGGCCTAAGTGATGTGAAGACAAGTTGTGGCCTCGTTAAAAACCTTCCTCCGGAAAACCTCGTGGGACAAAACCAAAAGCAAGGAAAAGAGCACGCACCCCATGTCTTGCCTAGACACTAACTCAGCTTGATGTAGAGATGGCTTGAATTGTGATCAAGACACCTCGGATCAGACCTTGTCCAAGACTTTCTTGTTGTGGATGTGAAGTGAGTAATCCAACAACATTCTCTTTAAGCTTCTTGACTCTGGAACGAGTCATGGGACCTTCAGGAATGGCTAGAGCATCATCACCAGGCTGCTGGTGCAATGTGGCTTCATGTGGCTCATCTAGACTTTCCTTGTTCTCCTTAGTGATCCGGTCCATGATCACATCAGATAGCGTCTTCCTCATGAATCCTATGAGATTTATTCAACTTCCTGCTCACTTTCCACTGATTGATGGTTTCAAATAAAGCTTCTTACATCTTGGTTCCTCCGGGTCTGATTAGAATAAAGAATATATTGGCATATGTTTGAACAGGCTAATCTGGAATCACCTGAATAGAAAGTAGGATAGCTTCTTCCTCATGAATCCTATAAGATTTATTCAACTTCGTGTTCACTGTCCACTGATTAATGATTCCAAATCATGCTTTTTACATCTTGGTTCCTCCTTGTTTGATTAGAGTCAAGAAGATCTTGCAATATGTCCAAACAGGCTAATCTTGATTCACCTGAATAGAAAGTGGGATAGCTTCTTCCTCATGACTCCTATGAGATTTATTCAACTTCCTAGCCACTGTCCACTGATTAATGGTTCCAAATCATGCTTCTTACATCTTGGTTCGTCCTGGTTTGATTAGAATCAAGAAGAAATTGCAATATGTCCAAACGGGCTAAACTGGAATCACTTGAATAGAAAGTGGGATAGCTTATTCCTCATGACTCCTATAAGATTTATTCAACTTCCTGGTCATTGTCCACTGACTAATGTTTCCAAATCATTCTTCTTACATATTGGTTCCTCCTGGTTTGATTAGAATCAAGAAGATATTGAAATATGTTTCAAACAGGCTAATCTGGAATCACCTGAATAGAAAGTGGGATAGATTCTTCCTCATCACTCCTATGAGATTTATTCAACTTCCTAATCACTGTCCACTGATTAATGGTTCCAAATCATGCTTCTTACATCTTGGTTCATCCTGGTTTGATAAGAATCAAGAAGATATTGCAATATGTCCAAACAGGCTAATCTGAATAAAAAGTGGGATAGCTTCTTCCTCATGACTTCTATGAGATTTTTTCAACTTCCTGGTCACTTTCCACTGATTCATGGTTTCAAATAAAGCTTCTTACGTCTTGGTTCCTCCGGGTTTAATTAGAATCAAGAATAGATTGGCATATGATCGAACATGCTAATCTGAAATCACCTGAATAGAAAGTGGGATAGCTTCTTCCTCATAACTCCTATGAGATTTATTCATCTTCATGGTCACAGTCCACTGATTAATAGTTCCAAATCATGTTTCTTACATATTTGTTCCTCCTGGTTTGATTAGAATCAAGAAGATATTGCAATATGTTAAAATATGCTAATCTGGAATCACCTGAATAGAAAGTGGTATAGCTTCTTCATCATGACTCCTATGTGATTTATTCAACTTCCTAGTCACTGTCCACTGATTAATGGTTCCAAATCATGCTTCTTACATCATTGTTCGTCCTGGTTTGATTAGAATCAAGAAGATATTGCAATATGTCCAAATAGGCTAATCTGGATTCACTTGAATAGAAAGTGGGAAGCTTCTTCCTCCTAACTCCTATGAGATTTATTCAACTTTGTAGTCACTGTCCAGTTTTTAATGGTTCCAAATCATGCTTCTTACATCTTGGTTCGTCTTGGTTTGATTACAATCAAGAAGAAATTGCAATATGATCAAATATGCTAATCTGGTATCACCTGAATAGACAGTGGGATAGCTTCTTCCTCATGAATCCTATAAGATTTATTCAACTTCTTGTTCACTGTCCACTAATTAATGGTTCCAAATCATGCTTTTTACATCTTGGTTCCTCCTTGTTTGATTAGAGTCAAGAAGAACTTGCAATATGTCCAAACATGCTAATTTGGATTCACCTGAATAGAAAGTGGGATAGCTTCTTCCTCATGACTCCTATGAGATTTGTTCAACTTCCTAGTCACTGTCCACTGATTAATGGTTCCAAATCATGCTTCTTACATCTTGGTTCGTCCTGGTTTGATTAGAATCAAGAAGAAATTGCAATATGTCCAAACGGGCTAATCTGGAATCACCTGAATAGAAAGTGGGATAGCTTCTTCCTCATGACTCCTATAATATTTATTCAACTTCCTGGTCCTTGTCCACTGATTAATGTTTCCAAATCATGCTTCTTACATATTGGTTCCCCCTGGTTTGATTAGAATCAAGAAGATATTGAAATATGTTCAAAAAGGCTAATGTGGAATCACCTGAATAGAAAGTGGGATAGCTTCTTCCTCATCACTCCTATGAGATTTATTCAACTTCCTGGTCACTTTCTACTGATTAATGGTTTCAAATAATTCTTTTTACATCTTGGTTTCTCCTGGTTTGATTAGAATCATGAATATATTGCCAGATGTTCGAACATGCTAATATGGAATCACCTGAATAGAAAGTGGGATAGCTTGTTCCTCATGACTCCTATGAGCTTTATTCAACTTCGTGCTCACTTTCCACTGATTAATGGTTCCAAATCATGCTTCTTCCTTCTTGTTTCCTCCTGGTTTGATTAGAATCAAGAAGATCTTGCAATATGTCCAAACATGCTAATCTGGATTCACCTGAATAGAAAGTGGGATAGCTTCTTCCTCATGACTCCTATGAGATTTATTCAGCTTCCTAGTCACTGTCCACTGATTAATGGTTCCAAATCATGCTTCTTACAGCAAGGTTCGTCCTGGTTTGATAAGAATCAAGAAGATATTGCAATATGTCCAAACAGGCTAATCTGGATTCACTTTAATAGAAAGTGGGAAAGCTTCTTCCTCCTAATTCCTATGAGATTTATTTAACTTCGTAGTCATTGTCCACTTTTTAATGGTTTCAAATCATGATTCTTACATCTTGGTTCGTCCTGGTTTGATTATAATCAAGAAGAAATTGCAATATGTCCAAATGGCTAATCTGGAATCACCTGAATAGAAAGTGGGATAGCTTCTTCCTCATGACTCCTATAAGATTTATTCAACTTCCTGATCATTTCCACTGATTAATGGTTCCAAATCATGCTTCTTACATATTGGTTCCTCCTGGTTTGATTAGAATCAAGAAGATATTGAAATATATTCAAGAGGCTAATCTTGAATCACCTGAATAGAAAGTGGGATAGCTTCATCCTCATGACTCCTATGAGATTTATTCAACTTCCTGGTCACTTTCTACTGATTAATGGTTTCAAATAATTCTTTTTACATCTTGGTTTCTCCTGGTTTGATTAGAATCATGAATATATTGCCAGATGTTCGAACATGCTAATCTGGAATCACCTAAATAGAAAGTGGGATAGCTTGTTCCTCATGACTCCTATGAGATTTATTCAACTTCGTGCTCACTTTCCACTGATTAATGGTTCCAAATCATGCTTCTTACTTCTTGTTTCCTCCTGGTTTGATTAGAATCAAGAAGATCTTGCAATATGTCCAAACATGCTAATCTAGATTCACCTGAATAGAAAGTGGGATAGCTTCTTCCTCATGACTCCTATAAGATTTATTCAACTTCCTGGTCACTTTCCACTGATTCATGGTTCCAAATCATGCTTCTTACATCTTGGTTCCTCCTGGTTTGATTTGAATCAAGAAGATCTTGCACTATGTCCAAAAAGGCTAATCTCGATTCACCTGAATAGAAAGTGGGATAGTGATGCGTCCCTGGGATGCTCTTTGTTTGATGGGAATGGATAATCCTTGCAAGAACGAATCAGAGACTCAAGTTCTTCAAGGCGTGTGGATTGAATGGTGACACAAGAGGGATGGATGAACTCTTGATACTCCTAGATGAACAAACCGGATATGACACACCGATTTAGACACCCTTAGGTCTCTGGATATTACACACCAGAACTCGACACACTTTCTAGAGAGAGAGCCGTCAAGGAGAATGAATACTCGTTGATAAAAAGTTGGATGAGTTACAATAGGGTTTAGGAACCCTTTAAATAAAAAGAAACCGAGAACAAGCTCTCTAGGGTTTCGGAAATAAGCAAAATGGAAACTATAGTTTAACTTTAACATATGCTTAAAAATAACATAAAATGTAAACTTCTTTCTAGACTTGGACCGAGATAGGGCCTAAGTGATGTGAAGACAAGTTGTGGCCTCGTTAAAAACCTTCCTCCGGAAAACCTCGTGGGACAAAACCAAAAGCAAGGAAAAGAGCACGCACCCCATGTCTTGCCTAGACACTAACTCAGCTTGATGTAGAGATGGCTTGAATTGTGATCAAGACACCTCGGATCAGACCTTGTCCAAGACTTTCTTGTTGTGGATGTGAAGTGAGTAATCCAACAACATTCTCTTTAAGCTTCTTGACTCTGGAACGAGTCATGGGGACCTTCAGGAATGGCTAGAGCATCATCACCAGGCTGCTGGTGCAATGTGGCTTCATGTGGCTCATCTAGACTTTCCTTGTTCTCCTTAGTGATCCGGTCCATGATCACATCAGATAGCGTCTTCCTCATGAATCCTATGAGATTTATTCAACTTCCTGCTCACTTTCCACTGATTGATTGTTTCAAATAAAGCTTCTTACATCTTGGTTCCTCCGGGTCTGATTAGAATAAAGAATATATTGGCATATGTTTGAACAGGCTAATCTGGAATCACCTGAATAGAAAGTGGGATAGCTTTTTCCTCATGACTCCTATGAGATTTATTCAACTTCGTGGTCACTTTCCACTGATTAATGGTTTCAAATAATTCTTTTTACATCTTGGTTTCTCCTGGTTTGATTAGAATCATGAATATATTGCCAAATGTTCGAACATGCTAATCTGGAATCACCTGAATAGAAAGTGGGACAACTTGTTCCTCATGACTCCTATGAGATTTAATCAACTTCGTGCTCACTTTCCACTGATTAATGGCTCCAAATCATGCTTCTTACATCTTGTTTCCTCCTCGTTTGATTAGAATCAAGAAGATCTTGCAATATGTCCAAACATGCTAATCTGGATTCACCTGAATAGAAAGTGGGATAGCTTCTTCCTCATGACTCCTATGAGATTTATTAAACTTCCTAGTCACTGTCCACTGATTAATGGTTCCAAATCATGCTTCTTACAGCAAGGTTCGTCCTGGTTTGATAAGAATCAAGAAGATATTGCAATATGTCCAAACAGGCTAATCTGAATAAAAAGTGGGATAGCTTCTTCCTCATGACTTCTATGAGATTTTTCAACTTCCTGGTCACTTTCCACTGATTCATGGTTTCAAATAAAGCTTCTTACGTCTTGGTTCCTCCGGGTTTAATTAGAATCAAGAATAGATTGGCATATGATCGAACATGCTAATCTGAAATCACCTGAATAGAAAGTGGGATAGCTTCTTCCTCATAACTCCTATGAGATTTATTCATCTTCATGGTCACAGTCCACTGATTAATAGTTCCAAATCATGTTTCTTACATATTTGTTCCTCCTGGTTTGATTAGAATCAAGAAGATATTGCAATATGTTAAAATATGCTAATCTGGAATCACCTGAATAGAAAGTGGTATAGCTTCTTCATCATGACTCCTATGTGATTTATTCAACTTCCTAGTCACTGTCCACTGATTAATGGTTCCAAATCATGCTTCTTACATCATTGTTCGTCCTGGTTTGATTAGAATCAAGAAGATATTGCAATATGTCCAAATAGGCTAATCTGGATTCACTTGAATAGAAAGTGGGAAGCTTCTTCCTCCTAACTCCTATGAGATTTATTCAACTTTGTAGTCACTGTCCACTTTTTAATGGTTCCAAATCATGCTTCTTACATCTTGGTTCGTCTTGGTTTGATTACAATCAAGAAGAAATTGCAATATGATCAAATATGCTAATCTGGTATCACCTGAATAGACAGTGGGATAGCTTCTTCCTCATGAATCCTATAAGATTTATTCAACTTCTTGTTCACTGTCCACTAATTAATGGTTCCAAATCATGCTTTTTACATCTTGGTTCCTCCTTGTTTGATTAGAGTCAAGAAGAACTTGCAATATGTCCAAACATGCTAATTTGGATTCACCTGAATAGAAAGTGGGATAGCTTCTTCCTCATGACTCCTATGAGATTTGTTCAACTTCCTAGTCACTGTCCACTGATTAATGGTTCCAAATCATGCTTCTTACATCTTGGTTCGTCCTGGTTTGATTAGAATCAAGAAGAAATTGCAATATGTCCAAACGGGCTAATCTGGAATCACCTGAATAGAAAGTGGGATAGCTTCTTCCTCATGACTCCTATAATATTTATTCAACTTCCTGGTCCTTGTCCACTGATTAATGTTTCCAAATCATGCTTCTTACATATTGGTTCCCCCTGGTTTGATTAGAATCAAGAAGATATTGAAATATGTTCAAAAAGGCTAATGTGGAATCACCTGAATAGAAAGTGGGATAGCTTCTTCCTCATCACTCCTATGAGATTTATTCAACTTCCTAATCACTGTCCACTGATTAATGGTTCCAAATCATGCTTCTTACATCTTGGTCCCTCCTGGTTTGATTAGAATCAAGAAGATATTGCAATATGTCCAAACATGCTAATCTGAATAAAAAGTGGGATAGCTTCTTCCTCATGTCTTCTATGAGATTTATTCAACTTCCTGGTCACTTTCCACTGATTAATGGTTTCAATTAAAGCTTCTTACATCTTGGTATATGATCGAACATGCTAATCTGAAATCACCTGAATAGAAAGTGGGATAGCTTCTTCCTCATAACTCTTATGAGATTTATTCAACTCTTTGTGGTCACTGTCCACCGATTAATGGTTTCAAATAATGCTTCTTACATCTTGTTTCTCCCGGGTTTGATTAGAATCAAGAATATATTGGCATATGTTTGAACAGGCTAATCTAGAATCACCTGAAGAGAAAGTGGGATAGCTTCTTCCTCATGACTCCTCTGAGTTTTATTCAACTTCCTGGTCACTTTCCACTGATTAATGGTTCCAAATCATGCTTCTTACATCTTGGTTCCTCCTGGTTGATTAGAATAAAGAAGATATTGCAATATTAAAAGATTTAAGAAATGAACAAGGTAAAGAGAGATTGGAGAGATTTGAGAGAGATTAGAGAGATTTAAGCTGTAGGAACCAAGAATAGAAAATGATAAAGGAGAGAATAGACTCCATAAATTTATTGCTTTCTGATGGCTTACAAATATATAGGGAAGGAGATACAAGGGTTTAACGTATAGAAAAGTAAAGGATGTGAGGTCAGCTTGACCGGAGGAGCGCCAAGTTTAAACTTGTGGACAAGGTGGCTCGCACGTTTGATACCAAGAGCATCTTGACTAGATGGTCTTGCTCCTTTCCAGCTAGCACCAGCTCTCCAAAGACGCGCCAACCTTATCCTCTTGGTTCGAACCAAGTAAAGACCAAACCTTCTCCCTTATTCAGAAGCTTTACCTTCTTCCTTCACTCGTCCATTTACCTTTCACCACACGGTAACTCCAAGTGTACAGACCAGGCATGTCCATACACTTTCGCCCTATTTTTGCACATCCTCAATAAGTGAAGTTTAGATGATCTGAAGTGGTTTTGGTTGGGTGGTCCGTACATCGGCCGTACTGTCCGTACACTGGTCGTACCGTTCGTACACCGGCCGTACACCGGCCGTACACCGGCCGTACCGTATGTACCATTACCCTATTTTTGTACCATCTCCTTTTCACTCCAAATTTTCACACACGCATCCTCTAATCCTCCTCAGCCTTATTCCATATTTCAACAATCCCCCTCAAGCTTGACCAAGGGGAACCGGTCAAGCTTGCAAGAAGCCATTCTTTACATCCATTTGTCATACGTCCCACTCCTGGTTTGTTGCAATAGATAACACAATTCGAATTGTGTGGAGTTTGGCAATTGGGGCAAACGTGTCTATGTAATTCTCTCCATATGTTTGAGTATAGCCTCTGGCAACCAACCTGGTCTTCTTCATTTCTATCTTCCCATTCGGCAAGTACTTGATTGTGAATATCCATCTGCTGGAAATAGCCTTCTTTCCTCTTGGCAACTCACTTTCATACCAAGTCTCGTTTTTAATCATGGCATTAGCCTCATCTGCCACTGAGCTTCTCCATTCTTCATCCTCCATGGCTTCCTCATAAGATCTTGGAACTTTTTCTCATCAAGGCTAGTCATGAATATTGAGATGAAGAATCAAAGAGATGAATATGAGGGCGAAGAAACAATCTGGTTGGGTCATTTATGTTATGTTCGTACAAGTAAGCTTATGTGACCTATCTTGGAGTGCAAGGCAAGACATTGGCTTGCTGTCGACTAAATTCGTCTTTGGGAGAGTAATGAGACCGTTGGGGTTTCATTTGACCAAGACGAAGAGGTTAAAAGAGTTTTAATCAGAAGTCACATGTTCCCTAAGGCAATATAGTTGTTATGACTTGTCACTGTCTTGGCCAGGAAGTTGTCTTCTCATGGATTTTATCTCTTTGTTTATTCTGATTGTATGTCTATTTATTGTAACCATTCTGAATCAATGTAAGCAAGGAGAATATCTATTTCTCTCTCTATTCTCTTCAATTTCGTCCATCATCTTCTCTCTCTCTCTTACTCTGTCCAGAAACTCTTTCTTGTTCATCTCTCTCTTGTTCTTCCCACAAATCTTATCCAAACTCAACTATTCTCTTCAATTTTCCTTGTACTTTCTCAATTCTAACATGGTATCAGAGCATTAAGCTCCTTACAATCCACAAATCTCTATTCTTTATTTTCAATTTTTCTGTGTTCTTCATCTTTACCCACTGGTCCATAGCTTTATCCACTGGGTAAAAGAATTTCGACCATGGGAATGGAGAAGAAGAGTCTTATTCCAGTGACCCTTGAGGGTCCTAACTATCCGCTATGGTCAAGAGTGTCCAGAGTTACCTTGGAAGTCATGGACTTTGGGACAGCCATATCCTAAAGGCTGAATCTTCAAAGAGGATGGCTCAAGAGGATGGTCAGGTGAGTTGCCTGAAGGATGAAGATAAGTGGGTTCAAGAGGAACAACAAGAACTTGGAATCATCCATAGCTCTCTTTCAGAATCGATTTTGAAAGCTTATTCTCATTGTGAAACCGCCAAGGAACTATGGGAGAGCCTTCATACTGTGTATGGAAATATCTCCAGCCTGAGTAGAGTGTTTGAAGTCAAGAGGATTATAATTCATCTGAGCCAGGAGGAAGTGGAGTTTAATCAGTACTTTGGCAAGTTCAGAAGTTTATGGGCAGAGTTGGATACTCTCAGGCCTTTCTCTGTTGATCCAGAGATAATAAAGGAAATATATGAACAAGACAAAATCTTCAGTCTTCTCCTGAACCTAAATCCATCTTACAACAAGCTGATAAGTCATATCCTAAGAGAAAACAAGCTTCCAAACTTAGAACAAATATGTTCTCTGGTCCAAAGAAAACAAGGAGCAAACCAACTCTTTAAGGAAGACCAGAAACCAGCTAATCACATCAGAAATAGGCGTGAGAAGCAAAAGAGGATGGTGCAGATATATGGAGGTCATAGACACAAGCATCAATCGTTTCATAGGAGAAACAATCTCAGCAAGTTTAAATCGAGGCTGAGAATTCAGCCGGATACATTGAAGCTCAAGGAGGTTGAGCTAGAGATTTTGAAGGGCCAATCTATGTATTCTGATCTAATAAGTGAAGCCCATGGAAAAGCAGTGTGTGGCCAAGAAAGGATCACTGATGTTCCTATCAGCATGAGTGAGATTGAGCCATTAATCAAAGCTGCCAATTAGCAATGTTAGACCTGCTCTTGGGAATGTTATAATAGCAAATGGAGATAAGCAGCTCAATTGGTGACAGCTTGTCATGTGGGAGTGCTGTTAAAGGGTGAGGACCTGGGTTCGAGTCTCACCAACAACCTAATTATGAAGTTAGTGAGAACTCATAATGGAGGGTTTGGGATTGGTTCGCTGCAGCGCTGTGAACCTGAGGTCTATGGGATAGAGAAATCCACGTGACAAGTTGTCACAAAAAGTCGACTTTGTTTGTGACAACCTTTCCCGCGGTCCCATGGCTCACAGCCCTGCAGGGCACCAACCCTAACCCCTCACCTGTGATACAACCTACCCTCTGGGGCCTCGGCTCACAGGTAGGTTATTGGTGCGCTTGGCGTTACTCGAATCCAAGACCCCACCCTTTAACAACTCTCTCACAGGACAAGCTGTCACCAATTGAACTGCAGATCAATTGGTGACAGCTTGTCCTGTGAGAGAGTTGTTACAGGGTGGGGTCTTGGTTTCGAGTAACGTCAAGCACACACCAATAACCTACCTGTGAGACGAGGCCCCAGAGGGTAGGTTGTATCACAGGTGAGGGGTTAGGGTCGGTGCCATGCAGGGCTGTGAGCCATGGGTCCGCGGGACAGGTTGTCACAAGCTCAATTGGTAACAACTTCTCTGTGGGAGTGTTGAGAAATGGTGAGGTCTTGGGTTCGAGTAATGCCAAGCGCATAATTAACCCACCTGTGAGCTAAGGCCTATGGGTGAATTCGGGCAGGTTGTATCATAGGGGAGGGGTTAGGGTTGGTGCACTGCAGGGCCGGCTGATCCTCCGGGGTGGAGTAGGCCGTTACATAAAAGTCGATAGAAGGAATTGGGAATCTTAGGCTGTTTGATAGAGAGTCTACTGCCTTCTATATGCCTGGTTTTGCATCCAACTTACTCTCTGTGAAGAAAGCCACATTGGACTTGAATTGTCAGGTGGTGTTTAGGCCAAATGATGTTGAGTTTTTTGGATCTTGAGACAGGAAGAGTGATTGGAGAAGGAAACAGCCAGGGTGGTCTATACCATCTCCAAAAGACTAAGCCTTCTAATCTTTGTGCTCCTTTATGCATGAATAACTCATCTGTGTGTGATAGCAATACTTGGCATGCTAGACTAGGTCATCCACACTCACGTGCATTAGGACTGATAATGCATGATTTGATGCCCTTTGATCATTTGGAATGTGAAGCTTGCATATTAGGAAAACAATGCAAGTCTGTCTTTCCCACATCAGTAACAGTCTATGAGAAGTGCTTTGACCTGAAAGACTGAGTAGAATCTGAGTATAAACGGATAGAAGAGAGTTTAAGAGAGACTAGAAGAGATTTAGAGACTAAAAGGTTGAGACTTTACTAAGAAACCATTTCGAGTATGAAGAACATGAAGAACACTTAGAGAGAATAAGAGAAACTCGAATATATTGCTTGATTGATTAATGAGAGGAGTTACAAATATATAGAGAAGGTTATGGCTGTGCTTAACGGAAACAAGATAAGGTTTCAACCTAAGATGTGGAGTCAAGGGTCTTAGGCGCGCCTAATTCAAAATACTTGGTCCAGAAGCTCTACACGCTTGATTCCTTTGGCATCTTGACCAGATGCTTTAGGCCAGCCTGTCCAGACGCGGAGTGACCCTTATCATCAAGGTTCAGTGCACTTGGACACACGGAAGGAAGGAATGAAGCTTATCCATGCGGAGGTAACTTCTGAGGTTTTACCCGGAGTAACTTTGGTCGACCCAAACTTACTTTTGGTCGACCATGGTTGTACGTCCTAACTTGTACGGCCTCACTTCTACGGATATGTACGGACCTGTACGGATACCTCCAAACTTCTTCCTCTCCATTTCATAAGTCTTTTCCAGCCTTCTTTATAGATCATAACTCCATCTCTTATTTGGTTCAACACTCCCCCTCAAGCTTGACCATGTGAAACAAGTCAAGCTTGGAATGTCATGAGATCTTCCTCATTAAAAACCTTGCCAAAGAAAAACCCTCCTTAGGGATAAAACCTCAGCAAGGAAAAGAGTAAAGACCTCATGACAGGGGATTAGTTGCGCCTAGTAAGATCAATGAGCCCCAACCTCTGATGGATGGACTAAAGTGTCTTCTGCCTCGAAGCCTTAGTAAACACATCAGCCAACTGATCTTCACTCCGTGTATAACAATGTAAGATCACTCCTTGGACTATCATCTGTCTTACCTTGTGGCAGTCGACTTCAATATGCTTGGTTCTCTCATGAAACACCGAGTTTGAGGCAATGTGGATTGCTGCTTGGTTGTCACCATGCATGGTCATTGGTGCGGCTTGATCAATATCCAAGTGCTTTAGTATCCCCTTGATCCATACTAACTCATTAGTCAGCTTCAACATGGCCGTATACTCAGCCTCAGCACTTGAGCATGATACCACTTTCTGCTTCTTCCTTTTCCAAGTAACCAAGTTCCCACCAATGAATGTGCAATAGCCTGTTGTAGACGTCCTGTCTGCTCGATCTCCTGCCCAATCCGCATCACAGTATCCTACCACCTCAGTGCTCTTGTTGCATCCCATCCACACTCCTTGGTCAGGTGATCCATTCAGGTACATCAGGATCCGGTTAACCATGCTCCAATGGTGCTCCTTTTGGTCCTTGCATATGTTGACTTACCTGGTTCACAGCAAAGCATATATCAGGACGTGTAATAGTCAAGTATATCAACATACCAACAAGCTTTTTGTAAAGCTTGGCATCTTCAAATGGTTAGCTGTCTTCAATCCCCCCTCACGTATAATCTTATATCCATCTTCTAAGGGTGTCTTCACACTCTTCCCTCCAAGTTTACCTGCATCTTTCAAAAGATCAAGTGTATATTTTCTTTGGGAAAGGAACAAACCTTCCTTGGATCTACATATCTCAATCCCAAGGAAGTATTTCATTTCTCCCAAGTCTTTAATCTCAAAAACCGACTTTAGAAAGTCCTTGGTTGATTGAATTCCAACCTTGTCACTTCTTGTAATGATGATATCATCAACATACACAAGAAGGACTACAATACTTGATGAAATAGTCAAGGTGAAGAGGGTGTGGTCGAACTCTGACTTCTTGAAGCCTTTCCCATTGAGAGTAGTGGTCAGCTTCGTGTACCAGGATCTAGGAGACTGCTTTAGACCATATATAGCCTTCTTCAGCCTCAAAATGTTTTCATCCTTAACAAATGCTCAAGACCAGGACGTGGAAGCATGTACAGTTCATCTTCAAGTTCTCCTTGGAGGAAGGCATTCTTCACATCCATTTACCAAAGACCCCATTCTAAGTTTACTGCAAGAGAGAGTACTATCCGGATAGTATGAAGCTTGGCAACTGGGCCAAAGGTGTCAATGTAGTCCTCTCCATATGTTTGAGTGAAACCCCTTGCCACAAGTCTTGTTTTCTTCCGATCAATCTTCCCGTTTTCAAGATACTTGATAGTGAATATCCATATGCTGGTCACAGCCTTCTTTCCTTTTGGAAGTTTGCTCCATACCAAGTATCATTCATTATCATTGCCTCTGCTTCAGCTCCAACTGATTCCTTCCACTCTTTGTCTTGCATAGCTTCTTCATAGGATCTTGGTAACTGGCTCTCATCCAGACTGATCATAAAGGCACTATGTTCTTCCGGATAATGAATAAGGGTGCAAACAGCTTGAGCAGGATGTGTAACTGCTTGTGCATTGTAATATACCCGGTTGTTGATCCAGTTGAGCCTCCTCAACCTCTCCTTCTTAAGGGGTCAGCTTCTTCCGGTTGAGCCTCCTCGACCTCTCCTTCTTCTTGGTTCCCATTTCCAACTTCTCCATCATCTTGATCCACACCTTGATCATGTGTAGAACCTGATTCTTCTTCATGATTCCCCTCCATATAAGGTTCATTCCCCCCCATGGTCGAGGTGGGGTTCCTGACCATTACCATCAGAAGTGGGAAGACCTTCTTGTTGTTGTCCTTCTCCACTCCTTACATCTTGGGATAAGTTAATCCCAAGACTTTCAAATATGATCCTTAGGTTGGCTGCCTTATCAGAAGCCAAATTTTAAGATCTGCTTGGTTCTTCTCCTCATAGAACCCTCTTTCTTCTACAAACTTCACATCCCTTGACACTACCACCCTCCTAGTTTCCGGATCATAACACTTGTATCCCTTCTGAGTTGGTGAGTACCCAATAAACATCAATTTTGTGCTTTTGGCTTCCAACTTGTTTCTTAGCTCTTCGGGTTTATGAACAAAGCAGAGACAACCAAAGAGCCTGAGATGATCTAAGGCTGGCCTATGCTTGTTCAGAACCTCAAAGGGTGATTGATCTTCAAGGACCTTGGTTGGGGTTCAGTTGATCAAATAACAAGCAGTAGCCACAGCATCACTCCAAAACCTCTTTGGCACATTAGCTTGGAACATCGTGGACCTAGCAACTTCCATAAGGTGCCGGTTCTTCCTCTCAGCAACTCCATTCTGTTGTGGAGTGTATGGACAGCTCGTTTGGTGAAGGATACCATGCTGGGAAAGGTGTTGCTTGAAGGCTTGACTCGTGTACTCCCCACCATTATCTGATCTAAAAATTTTCAGCTTAGCATTGAAATGGTTAGTCACATATGTTTGAAAATTTCTAAATGCATCAAGCACCCTATCCTTAGATGGAATCAAGGTCATCCAGGTGTATTTAGACTTCTCATCTATGAATCTGACAAAATACTTATGGTTCTCTCTAGACAAGCAAGGTGCAGTCCAAACATCCGAGCGAATTAAATCACAGCAGTGATCATAGATAGTTGAAGACTTTTGAAACACAGTTTTACAATGCTTGCCTAAGATACAAGCTTCACAATCATTATTCTCAAACACAACACCTGGAACCATTAAGCTTAAAGCTCTAACATGAGGATGTCCTAGTCTAGCATGCCACAAAGCATTCTTATTCAATCCAGAAGCAGAAACAGAAGTAAAGGAACAACTATGATCATGTAAAGAAGTAAGCTCCTCAAGCATGTAAAGGTCTCCTTTTGTGACTCCTTTCCCAATCAAACGACTGCTCTTAATATCCTGAAACTTCACATCATTTGGGCTAAAGATCACATTGCATTGCAAGTCATTAGTACATTTCTTAACGGATAACAAATTTGATGTAAACTCAGGCATATAGAAGCATCAAGATTCCCTATCAAACAATTTTAGCTTGCCTACACCTCTGATTGGAATCCTATCACCATTAGCAATCACAACATGTCCATGCGCAGGTTCTATATCTCTAATTAGACTAGTGTCACTAATCATATGATGAGATGCAGCTGAATCAACTATCAAGGGCTTAGACATGTTACAAGCACTATGAGATAAACCAGCAATCCTAGAATGGGTATAAGCATCAGTTTGATCATGAGAACTAGCAATCTTAGATGCACAAAAAAGAATACCCCATGAGGTTACCAAAAGTGTTACCATTGTCTTTGAGCATCTTAATGAGAGCATCCATTTCTGAACGGCGAATGAACTCATGCTCATTTGGAAGGCTGGTTTGAGTTGTGTAGGTCACCAGGGCTTTGTTCTCTCCACCTTCAGCCTCATGTGCTTGGTTGGATGGGCCGGATTCTCCTGCTCCATGCTGATCACCTCCTCCATAGCTCACATTCTCCCTTGCATCCCTATCCTTCATCAACTTGGTTGGCTTCAGGTGAGGATGAAGGATCCAGCACTGGTGCTTCTTGTGGCCTTGTCTCTTGCAATGGTCACAGTTCCCGTTGAATCTCTGATGTGATCATGCACCAGCTTACCAAAGAGGGTAAAGAGATCTTAGACGAGCCACCTGATGCTACTATATACCAGCAGCCTGGTGATGATGCTTTGACCATTCCAGAAGGTCCCATGACCCGTTCTAGAGCCAATAAACTCAAAGAGACCATTGGAGGATTACTCACTTCATATCCACAACAAGAAGAAAGTCTTGGACATGGTTTGAAGGTCTGAGATATCTTGATCACCATTTAAGCTATCTCTACATCAAGCTGAGCTAGAGTTTAGGCAATACATTTGGTGTGTGCTCTTTTCCTTGTTTTTGGTTTTGTCCCACGAGGTTTTCCGGAGGAAGGTTTTTAATGAGGCCACGACTTGTCTTACGAATCACCTAGGCCATATCTCGGCCCAAGACTACTTGAAGACTATCTATTTTTCGAAACCCTAGAGCATGTTCTTTGGTTTCTTTATTTAAGGGTTTCCGCAAACCCTCGAGAACTTAAGCAATCTTATATCAGAGTATTTTTTTCTTCTTGACGGCTCTCTCTCTAGTTTTCGAGTGTTCTTCTGGTGTGTAATGTCCAGAGCCTTAAGGGTGTCTATCTCGGTGTGTCTTATCCGAACTAACCATCTAGAAGTATCAAGAGATCTCTCATCCCTCTTGTGTCACCATTCAATCCACAGCCTTGAAGAACTTGAGTCTCTGATTCGTTCTTGCAAGGATCTATCCTCCCATCAACCAAAGAAGCATCCTAGGATCATGTCATGTGGTATCAGAGCAGCTTTGGTTAGGGAAGTCTCGTTTCTCTTGAATTTTTTTTGATTCAGCCGTCATACTTCTTTATCAACTTGAATAAGAGTAGAACTAGAGATTGTCTTAGGGCTGCTCGTGTGCTTTGTGTTTTAGCCAAATTTTTCTTACTTTCCTTTTTGGGATTTGAGCGAAAACCCTAGCAAAATTTGTTTAACCTAGCCGCATAAATATATTCCTTGCCGAGCAAGTATTGTTTTGTGTTGAATTTTGTTGTTATTCCTTCTCGTGAATTACCTTGAACTACTTACTTATGTTTGTGTTTCGTTGGTGTAGGTGCCAATGGGAATTGAAACTGATGAAGAAGCCGAGTTGGTCCGGAAGAACAAGTTACTCATGGAAGCCATGACTGCTCAACTGAACCAATCCATGATAGCTACGATGAACGAGATGATGAAGACCAGCCCCGATGATTTCCGTTCAAAGAGGAAATAAGGAGAGATACTGGTCAAGGCAACAATCGGGAGACAAGAAGAGAAGAAGGACGTAACCCAACTCGACAAGAACATGCTGGCTATGAAGAGACTAATAACTATTATGAGCACATCATTTCCTCATCAAGACAAAGCCAAAAAAGGCAGAGACGTGGACAAGAAGTAAGGATAAACCAGAGAGATGCGCTTGCTGGTTTAAAGATCAAGATACATCCCTTCCATGGAAAAGCTGATTCAGATGCCTATCTTGAATTGGAGAAGAAGATTGACTTGGTCTTTCAATGTAAGCAGTACACAAATCACAGGAAGATCCAGATAGCTGCTACTGAGTTCTACGATTATGCTCTAAGCTGGTGGGATCAGTATGTTACTAACAGAAGAAGGAATGGTGAGGAACCAGCTGAAACATGGCCAGAGATGAAGTCTATCATGCGCAAAATATTTGTTCCAAGTCATTATCATAGAGACCTGCATCATTGGCTCAGAAAACTCACTCAAGGTTCAATATCAGTAGAAGAATACTACCCGGAGATGGAGTTACTCATGCTGAGGGCTAGTATATCAGAAGATAAAGAAGCCACTATGTCAAGGTTTCTGTGTGGTCTAAACCGAGTGATACAAGAAAATGTAGAGATGCAGCATTATGTGGAGTTAGAAGAGATGTTACACAAGGCTATTCTTGTGGAACAACAGCTTAAGAGGAAGGGACATTCACGAACCAGCTTTGGATCCAATCGGTTACACAACACTAAGGAAGAGAAGCCAACCTATCCTAAGGAGTCTAGGCCTTATCAGAAAGAAAACAAACGCTACCCGAGGGAAGAAACTAAACCAAGTATCATCCTTGTCAAGGGAAAAGGCAAGGCCGAGGCTTCTAGTTCCAGAGCTCTGGATGTCAAGTGTTTCAAGTGCCAAGGACAAGGTCACTACGCTAATGAGTGTACCAACAAGAGGGTCATGATTCTTCTAGAAGATGGTGAGTATGTTTCAGAAGATGAAAGCACCGAACCTGACCAAGAAGAAACTGAGGAAGACCATGAAGAAAGACCAATCCAAAGATAGCTTTTAGTAGCAAGGAGGTTTGCAGCCTTATATTTGATGGAGGTAGTTGTGTCAATGCTGCTAGTGAGACAATGGTAAAGAAGTTGGTTTGGAAGGTTCAGAAGCATCCTAAACCTTACCGGCTACAATGGCTTAATGAAGAAGGCACCATGAGGGTCTCTAATCAAGTTCTAATCCCCTTAGCCATAGGACGATATGAAGATGAAGTCTTGTGTGATGTCTTACCTATGGAAGTTGGTCACATACTTCTGGGGAGGCCTTGGCAATTTGATCGCCGAGTCATACATGATGGTTTCATCAACAAGCATTCATTTGAGTTCAAGGGCCGCAAGATTGTCCTGGTTCCATTGACCCCTAAGGAAGTTCACCATGATCAAATTCAGCTCCAAAAGAAAAGGCGATTGAACTCAAACCGGCTGGAACTAAGCAACAAAACTTCTATGCAAACATGGGTGATATCAAAAGAACTCTTTACTCTAAACAACCGGGTATCTTACTTGTTTTCAAAGAAAATCTTTTGAACTTAACAGATCCTACACCGTTGTATCCGAGTGATATGGTTTCTCTTTTGCAGGAGTTTCAAGATGTATTTCCAGAGGACAACCCCATTGGTTTACCTCCCTTGCGTGGGATTGAGCATCAGATAGACTTTGTTCCAGGATCTACTCTTCCAAACCGGCCAGCTTACAGAACCAATCCGGTTGAGACAAAGGAGTTGCAAAGACAAGTAGAGGAACTCATGGAGAAGTGCCATATCCGAGAGAATTTGAGTCCATGTGCTGTACCATGCTCCTTGTGCCTAAGAAGGATGGTACTCGGCGCATGTGTGTTGATTGTAGAGCAATCAACAACATCACAGTGAAGTATCGCCATCCTATCCCTAGATTAGATGATATGCTTTATGAATTACATGGTTCTTGCATCTTCTCTAAGATATATTTGAAAAGTGGCTATCATCAGATTAGGATGAAGGAAGGAGATGAATGGAAAACTGCATTTAAGACTAAGCATGGTTTGTATGAGTGGTTAGTTATGCCATTCGGATTGACAAATGCACCTAGTATATTCATGAGGTTGATGAATCGTGTCCTTAGATCATTCATAGACATCTTTGTTGTTGTGTACTTTGATGACATCTTAGTATATAGCAAGAACCTTGAGGATCATATAGAACATCTTAGGGCTATTCTTAATGTGCTGAGGAATGAGAAACTCTTTGCCAACTTGAAGAAGTGTACTTTTTGCACAGATAACTTGGTCTTTCTAGGCTTTGTTGTGAGTGCAAATGGAGTTAAGGTTGACGAGGATAAGATCAAAGCCATCATGGACTGGCCAAGCCCAACCACAGTAGGAGATGTGAGAAGTTTCCATGGGCTTGCTGGTTTTTACAGGCGCTTTGTGAGGGATTTTAGCACCATTGCAGCTCCATGTACTGAAGTAATCAAGAAGGATGTATGATTCAAATGGGGAGAAGCACAAGAAGCCGCATTACAAACCTTTAAAGAGAAGCTTACTCAATCACCTCTCTCAATGCTTCTTGACTTTACTAAAACCTTTGAGATTGAATGTGATGCCTCAGGGATTGGAATTGGTGCTGTGTTGATGCAGGATAGGAAACCCATCGCCTACTTCAGTGAGAAGCTTGGAGGAGCCACTCTCAACTATGCTACCTATGACAAAGAACTCTATGCTTTGGTGAGGGCTTTGCAAACATGGCAACATTACTTGTGGCCCAAGGAGTTTGTCATCCACACTAATCAAGTCCCTAAAGTATCACAAAGGACAGAGTAAGCTTAGTAAGAGACACGCAAGGTGGCTTTAATTCATTGAGACTTTCCCATACGTGATACAATACAAACAAGGTAAGGAGAACATAGTTGCTGATGCACTATCTCGGAGGTATGTTCTTTTGACCACTCTTGATGCTAAGCGACTAGGTTTTGAGCAAGTTAAAGACATGTATGAGACTGACCTTGACTTTAAAGAAGCTTATGTGTCTTGTGAGAAATTTTCTGCAGGACACTACTTTAGGCAAGATGGATTCTTGTTCTATGATAACAGATTGTGTGTGCTTAATTGTTCTCTACGAGATCTGTTTGTTAGGGAATCCCATGGGGGCAGTATAATGAGTCATTTTGGGATTGCCAAGACTCTTAAAGTTTTGCAAGATCACTTCTACTGGCCACACATGAAAAGAGATGCTGAGAGGATCTGTGGAAGGTGTGCTACTTGCGAGCACGCTAAGTCCCAAGTCCAGTCTATCCCTCACAATCTTTGGAATGACATATCTATGGACTTCATTGTTGGATTGCCTAGGACTAGAACCGGAAAGGACTCTATATTTGTTGTTGTTGAGAAGTTCTCTAAAATGGCACATTTCATAGCTTGTAATAAGACTGATGATGCATTGCATGTTGCTAACTTGTTCTTTAAAGAGGTTGTTCATTTACATGGCATGCCTAGGACTATAGTTTCAGATAGAGATGCTAAGTTTCTTAGTTACTTTTGGAAGACTCTTTGGTCTAAGCTAAGCACTAGGTTGTTGCTCTCTACTACATGTCATCGGCAATCTGATGGGCAAACTGAGGTAGTTAATAGGACTCTAGGAACCCTCCTACGTGAATTCATCAAAAGAACTTGAAATCTTGGGAAGATTACTTACCTCATTGCGAATTTGCATACAATCATGCCATGCATTCTGCTTTTAAGTATTCTCTCTTTGAAATTGTTTATGGGTTCAATCCCATCTCTCCTTTGTATCTAATGCCCTTACCTGAGTGTGAAAGAGTTAGCTTGGACGGTAAGAAGAAAGCTGAGATGGTCCAGCAGATCCATGAGAAGGCTAGACAAAACATTGAACATAAAACTAAGTACTATGAGAAGCAAGCCAACAAGGGAAGTTGTGTGCAGCTCTTTGATGTTGGTGACAAGGTTTGGCTTCATCTAAGGAAAGAGAGGTTCCCCAGCGAGAGGAAGTCCAAGCTGATGCCAAGAGTTGATGGACCGTTCGAGATCATCCATAAGATCAATGACAATGCCTATAAACTTGATCTCCAAGGTAAGTATGATGTGTCTAATAGCGTCAATGTTACTGACTTGGTTCCTTATGTTGATGATTAACCAGATTTTGAGGACAAATCCTTTTCAAGAGGGAGGGGATGATGTGATCATGGACCAGCTTACCAAAGAGGGTAAAGAGATCTTAGACGAGCCACCTGATGCTACTATATACCAGCAGCCTGGTGATGATGCTTTGACCATTCCAGAAGGTCCCATGACCCGTTCTAGAGCCAATAAACTCAAAGAGACCATTGGAGGATTACTCACTTCATATCCACAACAAGAAGAAAGTCTTGGACATGGTTTGAAGGTCTGAGATATCTTGATCACCATTTAAGCTATCTCTACATCAAGCTGAGCTAGAGTTTAGGCAATACATTTGGTGTGTGCTCTTTTCCTTGTTTTTGGTTTTGTCCCACGAGGTTTTCCGGAGGAAGGTTTTTAATGAGGCCACGACTTGTCTTACGAATCACCTAGGCCATATCTCGGCCCAAGACTACTTGAAGACTATCTATTTTTCGAAACCCTAGAGCATGTTCTTTGGTTTCTTTATTTAAGGGTTTCCGCAAACCCTCGAGAACTTAAGCAATCTTATATCAGAGTATTTTTTTCTTCTTGACGGCTCTCTCTCTAGTTTTCGAGTGTTCTTCTGGTGTGTAATGTCCAGAGCCTTAAGGGTGTCTATCTCGGTGTGTCTTATCCGAACTAACCATCTAGAAGTATCAAGAGATCTCTCATCCCTCTTGTGTCACCATTCAATCTACAGCCTTGAAGAACTTGAGTCTCTGATTCGTTCTTGCAAGGATCTATCCTCCCATCAACCAAAGAAGCATCCTAGGATCGTGTCAATCTCCTTTCTTCAAACCGGTTCACCTTGTTGGCTTGAGGCACCTCAGCTTGGTTAGCTAAGGTAAGCTCCCCCTTTCCTCCAAACAGCCCAAAGACCCTTGCTCCTTTTGGATATGTGCGCAGACTTCCTCCAAGGTGGGTAGCTTCTCAGCTTGCAAGATGTGTTTCACCAGATCATTGTAGCTAGAGTTGAGAGTAAGAAGCAAGCCAAAGACTTTATCTTGTTCCCTCCTCTCATTAAGCTCAGCTGGATCTGTTGTACTCGGCCTCAACATCTCTAGCTCAGACCACAAAGCTCTAAACTTTCCAAGATGCTTTGTGAACTCCATGTCTTCTTGAGCTAGGCTGTTGATGGCTCGTTTGATCTCAAAAACTTGGGTGAGGTTTGAGATGTTCCCATACACCTTCTGAAGGGTGTCCCACGAGTTCTTTGCCTTCTCACAGTAGCTATAAGCTTCTAAGATCGACGGATCTAGAGAGCTTTGAAGGATGGACATCACCTGGTTATCTTCCTGGATCCACTTCACTTCATCAAACACGACAATATTCTTGTCGCCTTCATGAGTAATGAGCTTGGGACCCTTACCCTCGAGGATGTGGTTCCACAAACCCTTACTCCCCACTGCTGTCTTCACCACACGAACCATAGGAGATAGTTTCCCCCCTTAAGTATCACCGGTATCACGGTTGTCTTTAGTACCCTCCATCTTGAAGCTTCACGGAATGAAAAAGGTGTTCTTGAGTGTTCTTCGAGAGAGATGAAATAAAAACCTAGATCCACGAGAACCTGGCTCTGATACCATGAAAGACTGAGTAGAATCTGAGTATAAACGGATATAAGAGAGTTTAAAAGAGACTAGAAGAGATTTGGAGACTAAATGGTTGAGACTTTACTAAGAAACCATTTCGAGTATGAAGAACATGAAGAACACTTAGAGAGAATAAGAGAAACTCGAATATATTGGTTGATTGATTAATGAGAGGAGTTACAAATATATAGAGAAGGTTATGTCTGTCCTTAACGGATACAAGATAAGGTTTCAACCTAAGCATGTGGATTCAAGGGTCTTAGGCACGCCTAATTCAAAATACTTGGTCCAGAAGCTCTACACGCTTGATTCCTTTGGCATCTTGACCAGATGCTTTAGGCCAGCCTGTCCTGACGCAGAGTGACCCTTATCCTCAAGGTTCAGTGCACTTGGACACACGGAAGGAAGGAAGGAAGCTTATCCATGCGGAGGTAACTTCTGAGGTTTTACCCGGAGTAACTTTGGTCGACTTAAACTTACTTTTGGTCGACCATGGTTGTACGGCCTAACTTGTATGGCCTCACTTGTACGGATTTGTACGGACCTGTATGGACACCTCCAAACTTCTTCCTCTCCATTTCATAAGTCTTTTCCAGCCTTCTTTATAGATCATAACTCAATCTCTTATTTGGTTCAACATGACCTAGTTCACTCAGATGTTTGGTGCTCTCCATGTGTGTCTAGAGATAACCACAAGTACTTTGTGACTTTCATTGATGAAAAGTCCAAGTACACTTGTCTGACATTGCTGCCAGCAAAGGATAGAGTGTTAGATGCTTTCATAAACTTTCAGTCTTATGTTACTAATCATTTTAAGGCCAATGTGAAGGTACTTAGTTAGATAATGGAGGTGAATAACAAGTCATGCTTCAAAATCACTTGGCCAACATGGAATAGTTCATCAAAAAGCTGCCATACACACCTCAACAGAATGAGTGGCTGAAAGGAAAAATAGGCATCTCATGGAAATGGATAGTCAATGATGTTCTACAATATGCTGTGTGAAGCATGCTACCTGATCAATCGATTCTACAAGTGTTGAAGGATATATCTCCTTATGAAGTGATGAACAAACAACCATCATTCATCATCTAGAGTGTTTGGATGTGCTGTGTGTGATACCGAGAGCGAAGAAAAGCTGAGCAAAAGCATGAAGTGTATGTCTGGCTATCCCTCACAAAAAGGATACAAGTGTAAACCTGAACAAGAGAGTGTTGTGTCAGGGATGTGAGGAAGGCAAAGATTTTATGAATCAGAACAAAGGTAATCACTGATGAGCTTAAGGAGTTACAAGAGACTGCCAAACCGAGGGATCCTCTGATCCTTCCAACTGGGTGAACACAAGAGTCTACTACAACAGTCAAGTAGTAGCTCATCCAACCTCAGCAGTATGTTCTTTTGTGCAATTTCCACCTGAGCACCAAGCTTTCATCACTAGCTTAGATCAAGGGTATGTACCAAGATCTTATGAGGAAACAATGGAACTTAAGGAATGGAGAGACTCGTTTGGGGATGAGACTAACGCCATGATCAACAATGACACTTGGTATGAGAGTGAACTTCCAAAAGGCAAGAAAGCTGTATCAAGAAAATGGGTGTTTACTATCAAGTACTTACCAAATGGAAAGTAGGAGAGAAAGAAGTCAAGACTAGTTGCAAGAGGCTTCACTCAGACATATGGAGAGGACTATGTGGATACATTTGCACCAGTATCCAAGCTGCATACAATCCGGATCATTCTATCACTTGCAACAAACTTGGAATGGGAATTGTGGCAGATGGATGTCAAGAATGCTTTCCTTCACGGAGAGTTAGAAGATGAGGTCTACATGCATCCTCCTCCTGGTCTAGAGCACTTGGTAAAGCCTGGAAATGTCCTAAGACTCAAGATGGCCATTTATGGACTGAAGCAATCTCCAAGAGCTTGGTACCACAAGCTGAACACTACACTGAATGGGAGAGGGTTTAGGAAACCAGAGGCTTATCACACTCTATTTACTCTCCCTGGTCCAAGAGGCATTGTGGTCATCTTGGTGTATGTGGATGACATTATCGTCACTGGCAGTGACAAAGAAGGAATCCAAGCCACCAAAGCCTTCCTAAAGTCTGTGTTTGACATCAAGGATCTTGGAGAGCTTAAGTACTTTATGGGTATTGAAATATGTCGATCCAAGGAAGGACTCTTCTTGTCTCAAAGGAAGTATGCACTTGATCTGTTGAGTGAGGCAGGAAACCTTGGAGGAAGAACAGCTAAGACTCCCCTTGAAGATGGCTACAAGGTGCTGCGAGAGGAGGAGTTTGAGGACACTCCATTTGCTGATGTGAAGAAGTATAGAAGGATGGTTGGGACACTCATTTACCGAACCATTACAAGACCAAACATCTGCTTTGCTGTGAACCAAGTCAGCCAACATATGCAGACGCCTAAGGTTCACCATTGGAACATGGTTGAAAGGATTATGAGGTATCTGAGAGAGGCTCCAGGTCAAGGTGTGTGGATGTGATGCAATGGAACCACATAAATTGTAGGCTATTGTGATGCTTATTGGGAAGGAGACAGGATTGATAGGAAATCAACCACTAGGTACTGTACATTTATTGGAGGCAACTTGGTAACTTGGAAGAGCAAGAATCAGAAGGTTGTATCATGTTCAAGTGCTGAGGCAGAGTATAGAGCCAAGAGGAAGCTCAATAATGAGTTGATATGTGATACGGTCTTGGTTAGGCGTTTTGCTCCTGGATCACTTGAAGTGATGGATGATGGTTTGTCCGAGGCTACTAGATCTCTGATTTGGACGATGAACTTGGCTTCAAGCTTTGGATCGGCTTAAAGTTGCCATGGCTTCCCTCAAACCGAGTTGATCTCGTTGTGTTTGAAGTGCTTCATGTTGGAAATCTCTTTCCCTTAGGTGAGGCTCAATGCTCAGGCTCTGAACAAAGAAGATAGGAAATTAGACGAGTTTGTTTCTTAAAGCTTTTTATTGAAAAAGTGTTGTGTTCTTGCTTTCAGCCGGCTACAAGCTTAAATAGAAATCCTAAGCTACGAAAACCCTAAGATCTTATCCTAATCCTACTTGCAGTTGATTTACAAAATCGAATATTATCCTAATCTACTTGCAGTTGGTTTACAAAATCGAATCAAGCAAAGAAATCCTAGATTACATAAGAAATCCTAGATTACGTACTAGGGGCATTTGTTAAGCCAAAAGGCATTACCAGCCACTCACACAATCCTAGTTTTGTTTTAAAGGCAGTTTTCCACTTTCATCCTAATCTGATGGTACCCACTTTTCAAATCTATCTTAGAGAACACACACGAACCCTGTAACTCATCAAGCATGTCATCTAATCGTGGGATAGGATGCCTATACTTAATGGTGATGTTTTTGATTGCCCTACAATCTACACACATCCTCCAACTATCATCCTTTGTGGGTACTAATAGGACAGGGACATCACAAGGGCTCATACTCTCTCGAATATGTCCATCTCTAAGAGCTCATTTACCTGCTTCTGAAGTTCCTTGGTCTCTACAGGATTGGTCCTGTAAGCTGGTCGATTGGGAAGTGTGGCTCGTGGCACGAAATCAATCTGATGCTCAATCCCCCTGATAGGTGGTAAACCTATTGGGTTATCTTCAGGGAACACATCTTGGAACTCCTCCAAAAGTAACTCAATAGCTCTCGGAATAACCGGATCAAGGTTAGTGGAAGAAGCCAATAGCTCCTTGTAGATCACTAGGATCATTGCTTGTTGACCAAACAAAGCTTTCTTAAGGTCACTTGATGTAGCCATAAGGACAAGAGAGTTCTTTACTTGAGTTTTGGTACGGTCCTCCTCTCTCCTTTTCTTGAGTTGAAGCTGGTCTTGGTGTACCTCGGTTGGAGATAGAGGTACCAAAGTGATCTGCTTCTCTCCATGTGTAAAGGAGTGCCGATTGGTAAAGCCATCATGGACGGCTCTCTTGTCATATTGCCATGGTCGTCCCAGCAGGATGTGACTAGCACCCATGGGTAGGACATCACACACAACCTCATCCTGGTACTTCCCAATAGTGATTGGTACTTTGACTTGATTCAGGACTCGCATGTCTCCTTCCTCATTAAGCCACTGGAGAGAGTATGGCTTTGGATGGGCTTGGACCTTGAGGTTCAGTTTATTGACTAAGGTCTCACTTGCCACATTCGTGCAACTTCCTCCATCAATGATGAGGCTGCACACTTGGTTATGAACCAGGCAACATGTGTGGAACAAATTTTCCCTTTGCTCTTGGTCTAGTGCCTTTGGTTGAGCTTGTAAGGCACGCCTTGTGACCAAGATCTCTCCTTGAGCTGGATACTCCACTGAATCATCCTCTTCTGATTCCTCTTCATCTTTCTCATCTTCAGAGACAACATCTCCATTATCTAGGATGATCATGACCTTCTTGCTAGTACACTCATTAGCATAGTGTCCATAGGCTTGACACTTGAAGCATTTGACATTCCTGGACTGAGTAGGTGTTTCTGGTCCCTTCCCTTTGTCAAGTTGAGATGCTCCAGGTTGTTGTGCACTTTCCTTTGGTCTAGGAGACTTGTCATCCTTGGAGTAAGACGGCTTGGTTTGAGAACCATATTAATTTTGAGTGTAGCTTTTTCTCTTAAGCTGTTGCTCTATCAAAATAGCTTTGTGTAGCAACTCATCCATGTTGCTCTATCAAAATTGATTTGTGTAGCAACTCATCAATGTGAGCATACTCTTGCATCTCCAGCCGGTCTTGTAGTTCTCTGTTTAGACCTCCTTGAAAACGTGCCATGGTAGCTTCCATGTCCTCATCAATCTCTGCTTTCATCATAAGGGTCTCCATCTCTTGGTAGTAGTCTTCTACCCCTTGGTTCCTTGGGTTAACTCCTTAGTTTTTAATGTAGATCTCGCCCATAGTGACTTAGTACGAATATCCTTCTCATGATTGTCTTCATCTCAAACCAGGAAGTGATTTGTGGCTCTCCATTGCGCCTTCGGTTTGAAGCCAGCTGCTCCCACCAGTTGATAGCATAGCCACAAAACTCAGTGGCTGCCAAGCGAACCTTCTTCTCCTCCATGTAGTGTTGACCGTTGAACACTAGCTCCAGCTTCTTTTCCCATTCCAGGTAAGCATCAGGATCATTCTTTCCATGGAAAGGTGGAATCCGGAGTTTGAGGCTTCCCAGGTTGTCCTCAGCTTGAGGCCTTCGGTTATGAGGTCAGTTGTGTCGGCCAGCATGTGATCCAGCATCACTACCATCCGAGTACTCAGCTTGTTCGACCTCCTCATCAATCTGTGGCCCTCTTCTGTCCCGGAGGGGGACTCTAGCTGCAACTCCTACTGCTCCTTCAGCCCTACCTGCATTCACATTAACTTCAGGTTGGGGTAAGATGTTAGCATAAATTTGTTCAGCATGCCCTCGGATGTGTCAGGTTATACTAGCAATAACAGCTTCCAGCTGAAGCTGATTTAGGTTAACCGTGGGAATGGCTGGTAGATCTCCAGCTTCTTGATCCCTTTCTTCCACCATGGTAACCTGAAATAGTTAGCTAACAATACAAGTTAAAGATCTCTCTCTCACTCAGTTTGAAAAGCCACAAACGTCTTGAATCTCCTTGCAAGTTCAGTAAAGAGCAAAGTGTCAATCACCTAAGATCTAGAAACCAAGCCCTAACGTGAAGAAGAAGATAGACAGATTCCAAGATTTTCTTTGTCAAACCGCTTTAACCACCTAGCTGGATTTCTCCTCAGCTTTGTTTTCTTTTTCTTTTGTTTCTTTTGATTTGGATCGAATGATCTCTTTATTTTTTTTTTTGAATTCAAGGTTGGCCCCGTTTGACTTTACACAAGATAGATAGAGAAAAGTAGTGTTTGATGAATGAATGAAACAAGAACAATCGATACCTAAACCTTCAAGTGGCTCTGATACACTTGATACGGCCTTGGTTAGGCGTTTTGCTCCTGGATCACTTGAAGGATGGATGATGGTTTGTCCGAGGCTACTTGCTCTTTGATTTGGACGATGAACTTGGCTTCAAGCTTTGGATCGGCTTAAAGTTGCTATGGCTTCCCTCAAACCGAATTGATCTCGTTGTGTTTGAAGTGCTTCACGTTGGAAATCTCTTCCCTTAGGTGAGGCTCAATGCTCAGGCTTTGAACAAAGAAGATAGGAACTTAGACGAGTTTGTGGCTTAAAGCTTTTTATTGAAAAAGTGTTGTGTTCTTGCTTTCAGGCAGCTACAAGCTTAAATAGAAATCCTAAGCTACGAAAACCCTAAGATCTTATCCCCAATCCTATTTGCAGTTAGTTTACAAAATTGAATCTTATCTTAATCCTACTTGCAGTTGGTTTACAAATCGAATCAAGCAAAGAAATCCTAGATTACATAAGATTTGTTGTAGATCACAGAAGATCTTCTTCTACGGATAAGAGAATGATCCAATCTGCTTCCTTCCCATCTAGATTCGTGATTAGCTCCTCCTTGGTGAGCACGAGCTGGATCATCGTCCTCAAAGCTTCTATTTGGGCTTTAGTCTTTGATCTGGTTGTTGGCCCATCAGAGAAAGCTAGTGGATCAGGTGTTGGGCCGTTTGCTAACTCATTGGACTTTGTTTGGGCCGAATGTCCCTCCTCTAGTCCATCTTCTATTTCACTCTGGCCCACCTTGCTTTCCAGATGCCCATCTCCTTCTTTAGCCATGCTTTGTCGATGGAAATGCTCCCATTTGTTCAGAATCTCCTCCAAGTCATCCTCCTTTGAGCTCAGACTCTCTTTGGCTGAATCAGTAGCACCTATATCTCCATCCCCTAGCTCATCCCCTGATGTTGGTGCATTGCTTTCCGGATCAGACATGTCATTGGCTGCATCAATATGGATCAAGGAATTGCTTGGAGACTTGGGGATCGAGACTACATCACCAATCACAATGCATAGTGACAATCAGGTTGCCATTCACATTGCCAGCAACTCATTCTTCAATGAAAGGACCAAACATATTGAAGTACACTGCCACAAGGTTAGACAAGCAGTGGAGAAACAAATCATCCTACCTTGTTACACAAGAAGTGAAGATCAGTTAGCTGACATCTTCACCAAGGCAGCAAGCATCAAAGTCAGTGAGTTCATCCACTCTAAGTTGGGACTCATAGACCTCACTTCTCGCTGACTCTCCTACTGGGTTTTGCACACTAAGGTCTTAATGAGGGAAGTTCTTCATGTTTCCAAGCTTGATCAGTCCCTATGGTCAAGCTTGAGGGGGAGTATTGAGATGAAGAATCAAAGAGATGAATATGAGGGCAAAGAAACAATCTGGTTGGGTCATTTATATTCTGTCTGTACAAGTAAGCTTTTGTAACCTATCTTGGAGTGCAAGGCAAGACATTGGCTTACTGTCGACTAAATTAGTCTCTGGGAGAGTAATGAGCTTCACAACCATTATTGTTAAAAGAAACATCCGGGAATATCAGGTTCAATGCTCTACTATGAGGATGTCCTAGTCTAGCATGCCACAAAGCTTCATTATTTTTAACAGGAATGGAACTAAAAGAGCAATAAACATCAGAAAGAGGCTTGATCTCTTCAAGCATATATAGGTCTCCTTTGGTAATCCCCTTTCTGATCACTCTACTGCTTTCAATATCCTGAAACTCCACATCATTAGGGCTAAAAGTAACATTGCAATGAAGATAAGTTGTTACTCTTTTAACGGATAAAAGATTTGAAGTGAAATCTAGCATATAGAAAGCTTTAGATTCTCTTTCAAACAAGTTCAAGTTCCATATTCCTTTAATTGGTATCTTGTCCCCATTAGCAATTAAAACATGACCTGAAGTAGGTTTAATATCCTTGATCATCCTAGAATCACTAATCATATGATGGGAAGCACCCGAGTCTATGATCAAAGGTCTAAGCTTACTACTATCAGGTTCAGTTATGTTTGATGCAGTGAGAGTAATACCACTATCATGAATCTTAGATGCAGCTAGAGAGTAACCAATGACCATACCAGAGTGCTCCTTTAGAGCTTTGAGGATGAGCTCTAGGTCGGACTAACGGAGCACCTCATATTCAACCGATTTCTGGACACTGCTGGTCATGGCTTTGCCTCCATCTGGATGAATCCCCGAGGTGCCTCCTTGCTCAGATGAACCCATGATGTAGTGGGCTCTGGCTGCATCTCTATCTCGCATGAACTTGGGCTTGAGGTGGGGATGGAGAATCCAACATTGGCTGCTCTTGTGTCCTTGCTTCTTGCAGTGTCCACACACATCGTTGGACTGATTCCTCTTGCCATAATTCCTGTAAGAAACCTTGTTGACTTGGGGTGCCTCATCTTTGTTTGCAAGGGATAGGTCAGCCTTTCCTCCAAATAGACCAAGAGATCCTTGCTCCTTCTGGATCTGTGCGCACACCTCTTCAAGAGTTGGAAGCTTCTCAGATCTCAAGATATGTTTAATCAGATCATTGTAGGTCGGGTTAAGTGTGAGAAGGAGGCCAAAGACCTTGTCTTTCTCACGTCTCTCATTCAAGACATCCTGATCAGCTGTAGCCGGCCTTAACATCTCAAGTTCAGACCATAAAGATCTAAACTTTCCCAAGTGAGCTGTGAACTCCATGTCTTCTTGACTCATGTTGTTGATGGATCTCTTGATCTCAAATACCCGGCTGAGATTTGAGATGTTTCCATAGACCTTCTTGAGAGTGTCACATAGGTCTTTCACCTTCTCACAGTAAGAGTAGGCTTCAAGGATAGGAGCATCTAGAGAGGGTTGGATGATTGTCATCACCATCATGTCCTCCTGATCCCATTTCCCTTCATCGACAAGAGCTACCTCCTTGTCTCCTTCGGTTGGATTGCTTGGCTTTGGAGCGGTGTCTTCTGTCACATGACTCAATAGACCTCTTCCTCCAAGTGCTGTCTTTACAAGGCGAGCCCACATCAAGTAGTTTGTTCCCTTCAAGACCACTGGAATGACCATAGATTTGATGTTGTTCTCCATCTTGATCAGACCGAAATGAAAAGAGTCTCAAGTTGTGTTCTTGAGATTTTATGGGTTGCGGAAAGGAGAAAGCTTCAAGTTTGGATCTTGAGCTTTCAAAAGAGAGATTTCGCGAAGAAACAAGCACAAGTTATGAGCAACCTGGCTCTGATACCATAAAAGATTTAAGAAATGAACAAGATAGAGAGAGATTGGAGAGATTTGAGAGAGATTAGAGATATTTAAGCTTTAGGAACCAAGAATCGAAAATGATATAGGAGAGAATAGACTCCATAAATTTATTGCTTGCTGAGGGTTTACAAATATATAGGGAAGGAGATACAAGGGTTTAACGGATAGAAAAGTAAAGCATGTGAGGTCAGCTTGACCGGAGGAGCGCCAAGTTTAAACTTGTGGACAAGGTGGCTCGCACGTTTGATACCAAGAGCATCTTGACTAAATGCTCTTGCTCCTTTCCAGCTAGCACCAGCTCTCCAAAGACGCGCCAACCTTATCCTCTTGGTTCGAACCAAGTAAAGACCAAACCTTCTCCCTTATCCAAAAGCTTTCCCTTCTTCCTTCGCTCGTCCATTTACCTTTCACCACACGGTAACTCCAATTGTACGGACCAGGCATGTCCGTACACTTTCGCCCTATTTTTGCACATCCTCAATAAGTGAAGTTTAGATGATCTGAAGTGGTTTTGGTCGGGTGGTCCGTACATCGGCCGTACTGTCCGTACACTGGTCGTACCATCCGTACACCGGCTGTGCCATCCGTACCATTGCCCTATTTTTGTACCATCTCCTTTTCACTCCAAATCTTCACACAAGGATCCTCTAATCCTCCTCAACCTTATTCCACATTTCAACAAATATGTCCAAACAGGCTAACCTGAATATAAAGTGGGATAGATTCTTCCTCATGACTCCTATGAGATTTATTCAACTTCCTGGTCACTTTCAACTGATTAATGGTTTCAAATAAAGCTTCTTACATCTTGGTTCCTCCGGGTTTGATTAGAATCAAGAATATATTGGCATATGTTCGAACAGGCTAATCTGGAATCACCTGAATAGGAAGTGGGATAGCTTCTTCCTCATGACTCCTATGAGATTTATTCAACTTCGTGGTCACTGTCTATTGATTAATGGTTCCAAATCATGCTTCTTACATCTTGGTTCCTCTTGTTTTGATTAGAATCAAGAAGATTTTCCGATATGTCCAAACATGCTAATATGGATTAACCTGAATAGAAAGTGGGATAGCTTCTTCCTCATGACTCCTATGAGATTTATTCAACTTCCTAATCCCTGTCCACTGATTAATGGTTCCAAATCATGCTTCTTACATCTTGTTTTGTCCTGGTTTGATTAGAATCAAGAAGATTTTTCAATATGTCCAAACAGGCTAACCTGAATAAAAAGTGGGATAGCTTCTTCCTCATGACTCCTATGAGATTTATTCAACTCCGTGGTCACTGTCCACTGATTAATGGTTCGAAATCATGCTTCTTACATTTTGGTTCCTCCTGGTTTGATTAGAATCAAGAAGATCTTGCAATATGTCCAAAAAGGCTAATCTGGATTCACCTGAATAGAAAGTGGGATAGCTTCTTCCTCATGACTCCTATGAGATTTATTCAACTTCCTAATCACTGTCCACTGATTAATGGTTCCAAATCATGCTTCTTACATTTTGGTTCCTCCTGGTTTGATTAGAATCAAGAAGATATTTCAATATGTTAAGTTAAGGTATCTACGTTGGGGTTGATTAGGAAGAAGAGAGGAGAAGGGCTTGGGTCGACCTTGTCCGTACAAGGCCGTACAGGCTGTACAAGGCCATACAAGGCCGTACAGGCCGTACAAGGTCGACCAAAAGCACTCGACCAGGTTTTTACCATTCGGGTAAAACCAAAGTCACCCGACTGCTTTACTTGGGAGGTAACCTTATCCACCTGTTGGAAAGGAAGAGGAGAGCCGCGTGGACAGGCTGCCAAGAGCTGGAAGGATCAGCATCTTGTTAAAGATGCTGATGCCATTTACTTGGCCAGAAAGGTTTGGTTTGAATTAGGCGCGCCTCTTGCTGCCGATATCAGCCACATATTTTCTTCCTTTGCTTTATGAAAACCCTTGTAGCTCTCTCTATATATTGCAACCCCGAGTGGATGAATAAAGCATACTGTTCTCTCTAAACTTTCGAGTCTTCAATATGTTCTTCATAGTCTCTTATAATCTTTTTTTTCTTAGTCTAAATCGAGTGTCTCCTTCCTCTAATCTGTTCTTAGTCTCCTTCTTCTTACTTATTCATCTACAATATCAAAAGATCTTATGGTATCAGAGCCAGGTTAATCATAATCTGGGTTCTTGTTCTTCATGTCGACGAAGATCAAGGTTTAAACTTTTTGAAGATCTAAGGTGGTTCCTTGTAGATCCGGGTAGAAGACTGAAGTTTGAAGCTTGTGTGTTGCGAAAGCTTGAGTCTTTCACGTTCTTATCTTCAAAGACTCAACCTTTTCTCGTGTTTCTAGGTTCATCAGTGATCTATGTTCTAGATCTACTCGTTTCCAAGTTTTTGAAGTCAAGCTGGTTAAAGATGGAGAGTGTTAGCATGAAGGTTTCGGTTATTCTCAAGGGCAGTAACTATCTGTTGTTGTCTCATCTAGTGAAGACTGCTGTGGGAAGTAAAGGTCTATGGGGTCACATCACATCCGGTGAGGCTCCTAAACTCATTACTCAAGAAGAGGAAGCTGCGAGTGCCACAAGTGAGGTGGAGAAATAGCAGCAAAAAGATATGATGGTGATGACACTTCTTAAAGGATCTCTGGAGACCTTTATCATGGAAGCTTATAGCTACTGTGAAAATGCAAAGGATCTATGGGATACCTTGAAGAAAGTGTATGGGAACATCTTAAACCTAAGCCGTGTGTTTGAGGTGAAGAGAGCAATCAATTGGTTGATACAAGAGGATATGGAGTTCACTAAGCATCTTGGGAGGTTCCGGGCACTCTGGTCTGAGCTTGAGATGCTACGACCTAGCACGGTTGATGCTGATGAGTTGAATGAGAGATGTGAGCAAGATAAGGTCTTTGGACTCCTTCTCACTCTAAACCCAGCCTACAACAGCCTCATTAAGCACATCTTGAGAGCTGAGAAGCTTCCATCTCTAGAAGATGTGTGTGCTCAGATCCAAAAGGAACAAGGGTCTATTGGGTTGTTTGGAGGTAAGGGGGAGCTTACTCTGGCTAACCAAGCTGCGCAAACTGATCAGGGTGAAACACCAATGGCAAACAAGGCGGCTTACAACAAGTATGAAGATAGGAGGTTCAATGGTAACTGTGATCACTGCAAGAAGCATGGCCACAAGAAGAGTCAATGCTGGATCCTACACCCACATCTCAAGCCGGCTAATGAAGGGGAGGGATTCTAGAGCTCACATCTTGGAGGGCTCAAATGGTGCGGGTTCAAGCAAGACAACCGAGGGTGAGAAGAAGGAAACGAGTGAAGGAAAGTCCATGGTTGCCTACACAGGAAGCACCAGCAGGAGCAATGATCAAGACTACATAATGAGGTCTGTCATTGAAGCTCTCATCAAAATGCTTAAGGAGAATGGTAACACCTTTGATAACCTTAATGCGTATTCTCTTGATGCTTCAATGATTGCTAGTAAGCTAGAAAATGTGAATGAGGTTAGGATAGTTAGAACTGATAGGACAATAGAGAATGATATGAACAGTCTAAGCCTTGCTTGTTCTAGGCCTAAGGTTGCTTGTCACATTGCTAGTAGCTCGTCTAAGCCATTAATAGTAGACTCAGGTGCTTCTCATCACATGGTAAGTGACACCAACTTGATAAAAGACATTGAACCGGCCAATGGTCATGTCATGATTGTTAATGGTGATAAGATTCCTATTAGAGGAGTGGGAAATCTAAAATTGTGTAGTAAGAACTCAAAAGCTTTCTATATGCCTGAATTCACTTCAAACTTGTTATCTGTTAAGAAGTGCACTAATGATTTGAGTTGCAAGGTTATATTCAGTCCTAACGATGTTAAGTTTTAGGATATTGAGAGCCAAAAGGTGATTGGAAAAGGAGTTACCAAGGGCAAGTTATATATGCTTGAAGAGCTTGATCTTGTTTCTGATTTTAGTTGTTCCTTTACTTCTGCTTCTTCTCCTTTAAATAAGAATGCTTTGTGGCATGCTAGACCAAGAAATCCTCATGTTAGAGCTTTGAACTTGATGTTACCAGGTGTTGTTTTTGAAAATAATGAGTGTGAAGCTTGCATTTTAGGCAAGCATTGTAAGACTGTCTTTCCAAGATCATCTACTGTTTATGAAAAGTGCTTTGATTTAATTCCTTCTCATGTTTGGACTGCACCTTGCATATCTAGGGATAATCATAAGTACTTTGTAACATTCATTGATGAAAAATCCAAATACACCTGGTTAACACTTATTCCATCAAAAGATAGGGTCCTTGATGCATTTAAGAACTTTCAATCTTATGTGACTAACCATTATCATGCTAAGTTTAAAATATTTAGATCAGATAATGGAGGGGAGTACACCAATCATGCATTCAAAGATCACTTAGCTCAACGTGGGATCCTTCACCAGACTAGTTGCCCGTATACTCCTCAGCAAAATGGAGTTGCTGAGAGGAAGAATCGCCACCTAATGGAAGTAGCAAGGTCCTTAATGTTTCAAGCTAATGTTCCCAAGAGGTTTTGGAGTGATGCTGTGACTACAGCTTGTTACCTGATCAACCGCACACCTACAAAGGTATTGCAAGATCAAGCTCCCTTTGAAGTCTTAAACAAGTAGAAGCCATCAGTGGACTACCTGCGGGTGTTTGGATGCTTGTGTTATGTGCTGATTCCAGGAAAGATGAGAAACAAGTTGGAAGCCAAGAGTACAAAAGCAATGTTCATAGGCTACTCCATGACTCAAAAGGGATACAAGTGTTATGATCCTGTGGCAAGAAGAGTTCTGGTGTCTAGGGATGTCAAGTTCATAGAAGAGAGGGGTACTATGAGGAAAAGAATCAAGAAGAGTTGAACGACCTTAGCTCTGATAAGGCGGCAACTCTAAGGATCATCTTGGAAGGTCTTGGCATTGGAGTGACCAAGAACCCGAATGGAAGTGGTCCAGCAGGGACAAGTGAAGCAAACCAGTCTCCCCACCTTGGTCATGAGGGGGGAACAATGAAGATCAGAAGGTGGAAGCTCAGACAGTAGTGAATAATTTTATTCTCTAGAAGAAGATAGAAGTTCCGGGTGTCATGATCAAGGTGGTGACACTCAAGAAGGTCAGCGAAGTACAGAGCATCAAGAGGAGGAAGAACTTGAAGAAGGTGGAGTAGAACATCAGCAACAGTTGAGGAGAAGCTCAGGGATAAGAAGACCACCATCTGATTGGGTTCAAAACTCGGGTATACTATAATGCTCAAGCAGTTGAACACCCATCTGAGGTGGTGTGCTCGTTTACTCATTATCCAGAAGAACATTGTTCCTTTATGGTCAGTCTGGACGAGAGCTATATACCAAGATCCTATGAGGAAGCTGTTAAAGACAAAGAATAGAAGGAATCAGTTGGTGCTGAGGCAGATGCAATGATTAAGAATGACACTTGGTATGAAAGTGAGTTGCCAAAAGGGAAGAAGGCAGTAACCAGCAGATGGATCTTTACCATCAAATACTTGGCGAATGGGAAGATTGATAGGAGAAAGACCAGATTGGTTGCAAGAGGTTTTACTCAAACCTATGGAGAAGATTATGTGGATACCTTTGCACCAGTTGCAAAGCTCCACACAATTAGAATCATCTTGTCTGTTGCGGTTAATCTTGAGTGGGGTCTTTGGCAAATGGATGTGAAGAATGCCTTCCTCCAAGGAGAACTTGAAGATGAGGTCTATATGCACCCTCCACCAGGTCTAGAACACTTAGTGAAGAAGGGAAATGTTCTAAGACTCAAGAAGGCAATCTATGGTCTCAAACAATAACCTAGAGCTTGGTACAACAAGTTGAGCACTACTCTTAATGGAAAAGGGTTCAAGAAGTTTGAACTGGATCATACCTTAATCACTCTCTCGACCACATCAGGTATAGTAGTCCTTCTTGTGTAAGTTGATGATATCATCATCACAGGAAGCGACAAGACATGTATTCAATCCACTAAAGACTTCCTTAAATCTGTGTTTGAAATTAAAGACTTGGGAGAGATGAAATACTTTCTTGGTATTGAGATATGTAGATCCAAGGAAGGTTTGTATCTGTCCCAAAGAAAGTATACACTTGATCTCCTGAAAGATGCATGGAAATATGAAGGAAAGACAGCCAAGATGCCATTGGAGGATGGATACAAAGTTCCTCGTGAGGGGGAGATTGAAGACAACTGGCCATTCCATGATCCTAAGCTTTATAGGAAGCTTATTGGTAAGTTTATTTATCTTACCATTACACGCCCTGATATTTGTTTTGCTGTGAACCAGGTGAGCCAACACATGGAAGTTCCAAAGGAGCATCATTGGCACATGGTTGAGAGGGTCTTGATGTATCTAAACGGATCACCAAACCTTGGAGTCTGGATGGGATGCAATAGAAGCACTGAGGCGGTGGGCTATTTTGATGCGGATTGGGCAGGAGATAGGATGGATAGGAAGTAAACCACTAGATACTGCACCTTCATAGGTGGGAACCTTGTTACCTGGAAGAGCAAGAAGCAGAAGGTGGTCTCTTGTTTCAGTGCAGAAGCTGAGGGTAGGTCAATGTTGAAATTTACAAACGAGCTCGTGTTGATCAAAGGCATTCTTAAGCATGTGTAGATAGATCAGTCTACACCAATGACTATGCATTGTGATAACCAAGCCGCAATTCATATAGCTTCCAACTCAGTCTTCCATGAAAGAACCAAGCATATTGAGGTCGATTGCCACAAGGTGAGACAGATGATTGGGTTAGGAGTGATCTTGCCTTGCTACACAAAGTGTTGAGATGAAGCAATAAGATGTAAGAGGAAATCAGTTTGTTTGGATTAAACAAGTATTCAAGATAACTTGGGAGTCAAGGCTGTCCGTACAACCTAGGTCACCCAACGTGACTTGCAAGCAAAGGAAGTGTAAAGGTGAGCAAAATAAATCAGGAACACTTACCTTAGCTTGCCTGAAGAATATGAACGTTGGGGGGCTCAATCACGTGCAGGACTAAGACAAAAGAGGTCTAGACAACTGCTGGGACAGGTCGCTTTCTCTCTGAAGCCTCTGCCCAAGACAGTTGGACTCTTCCCATATTGTTTATTATTATTCTTGGACCATCTTTGTTTAGTATTTTCCTAAGAGGTTTTTCCTCTCTATTTATGTAATGGTTCCTGGAACCAAGACAAGTTAAGTTGAATAATATTTTCACTTCTCTATTCTCTATCTCTCTCTCTCCCACGAAACCTCTCTTCTCTCTCTTCTGTTCTTGATGTTCTTGAGCAAGTTCATCATGTTTCCAGTATAATCTCTCTTTTATTCTCTAAAACTAACATGGTGTCAGAGCCTCAAAGCTCTTGAAACCTATTCTACTTCCGCAAAGCACTCTATTCTACTTTCTTTTTCTAGTTTATACTCTCTGGTTCAAACTTCTTCAACTCTCAGCTTACTACCCAGAAGCTAATAGCAAAAGAAGATGGAGAACACTAAACATGTGACCATTCCAGTGACCTTGAAGGGAGTTAATTACCTTCTATGGTCGAGATTGGTGAAGATTGCCCTTGGAGGAAGAGGTTTATGGAGTCATGTCTCAAGTGGAGAAGCTCCAAAACAAACTGTCCAAGGAGAAGATGGAAAGGAGATGGTGGTGGTTGATGAAGGCAAATGGGCACATGATGATTTCGTGGTTCTGTCTCTCATCCAAAATCTCTAGATCCAGCCATTTTGGAAGCTTATTCATACTGTGAAAGCTCCAAAGATCTGTGGGAAACTCTGTACAAGGTCTATGGTAATATATCAAACCTTACTCGAGTTTTTGAAGTAAAGAAAGCTATCAACTCCCTGAGTCAAGAAGACATGGATTTTACTGTTCATTTTGGGAAGTTTAGGTCACTGTGGGCAGAGCTGGAGATGCTCAGACCACATACCATCGAACCCTCAGTCTTGAATGAGAGGAGAGAGCAGGATAAGGTGTTTGGGTTGCTTCTCACTTTGAACCCAACCTACAATGATCTAATCAAGCACATACTGCGAGCAGACAAACTACCAAGCCCTGAAGAAGTGTGTGCTCAGATTCAGAAGGAACAAGGATCTCTTGGCTTATTTAGAGGCCAAAACGAGTTGATTATGAGCAACCAAGCTGAAGGACCAGTAGCAAACAAGGGAGTTTACAAACAACATGATAGAAGGGGCGTGACATGTGACCATTGTAAGAAGAAGGGTCACATGAAGGATAAATGCTGGATACTTCATCCTCACTTGAAGCCAAACAAGTTCAGGGAGCCACAGAACCAGTACCAAGATGCTAGAGCCCACTTCTCAACTGAAGGTGCTGAACCAGTGACTCCTTCAGGATGCTCCTCAATGTGCTCTAACACTGGTATGGAAAAGACCATGGCAACAACATCCTCGTACTCCACTGCAAGGACCAACCATGATGAGACTATTAAGAGGTCCGACCTGGATGCTCTCATCAAGGCCTTAAAGGAGAACTCTGGTAACCTTAACACTCTTGGTATCTCCCTTAATGCTTCTTACACTGCTGGTATTGCAATGAATGGATTAGGAACTACTAGACCATTAGTTATAGATTCAGGTGCATCACACCATATGATTAGTGATTCAAACTTGATTACTAATATAAAACCAGTCATAGGAAATGTTATGATAGATAATGGTGATAAGGTTCCTATAAAAGGTGTAGGCGATTTAAACTGTTTGATAAAGTGTCTAAAGCTTTCTACATGCCCACCTTTGCTTCTAATCTCTTGTCAGTTAGAAAGGCCACTACTGATTTAAATTGCCATGTTACTTTCACCCCTAATGAAGTGTATTTTCAGGATATTGAGACTAGTAAGTTTCTTGGGAAAGGTGGAACCAAGGGAGACCTATACCTTCTTGAGAACACTCTGCTAGCTTTTAATTTATCTTGTGCTTTAAACTCTGTTTCTGAATTACCTAAAGATGTAATGTGGCATGCTAGATTAGGACACCCTCATTCTCGTGCCTTGAACATCATGTTGCCTAGTGTTTCTTTTAAAAGTGATTGTGAAGCTTGCATTATAGGAAAACGTTGCAAGTCTGTGTTTCCTAAATCAATGACTATCTATGATAATTGCTTTGATCTGGTTCATTCTGATGTGTGGACAGCCCCTTGTGCATCTAGAGAACAACACAAATACTTTGTGACATTTATAAATGAAAAATCTAAGTACACTTGGTTAACCTTGTTGAAGTCTAAGGATAGGGTGCTCGAAGCATTTAAATATTTTCAAAGCTATGTTACTAATCACTTTCATGCCAAGATCAAAATATTTAGATCAGATAATGGAGGAGAATACACAAGCACAACCTTCAAGCAACACCTTGCAGAACAAGGCATCATCCATCAAACGAGTTGTCCCTACACAACTCAACAGAATGGTGTGGTTGAGAGTAAAAATCGACATCTAATGGAAGTGGCCAAAAGCATGATGTTTCATATGAATGTTCCTAAGAATTTTTTTGGGTGATGCTGTTGTGACTGCATCCTACTTGATCAACAGGATTCCTACAAAAGTTCTCAGTGATATATCACCTTATGATGTACTTAACAAAACCAGACCATTTATCGACCATTTGCGTGTGTTTTGTTCTGATTCCAGGTCATCTGAGGAACAAGCTAAAGGCTAAAAGCACAAAGGCCATGTTTATTGGATACTCTCCAACTCAGAAAGGCTACAAGTGCTATGTACCGGAGACAAGAAAGGTTCTAATTGTTGACATGAAGAAGAAATAAGCAATCTTGATCAAGTAAAATCAGGCTGTCCGTACAGTATTGAGATTCTTGACCTAACCTCACTTGGAAGGCAATTAACTGAATGAGACTTACCTAAATGCCTTGTCTAGGTTACCAGAAGCTCTCAGGAAGGTTTGACTAGGCAGAGATCCGTTGGGGACTGAAGACAAGCAAAGATCACATGTTTGGTTAAGGAAGAGAGAGGAAGATGGCCTGTCACTTTCACTTCTGCTGCAAGAGCTTCTTGTCCTATTCTATCTCATTTGTTTATTGTATTCTCTTGTCACCTAGCTAGATTAGTATCTCTGCCTATATAAACATATAACCAGAAACAATATCAAGCAACGAAATCATTTCTCTCCTTCTCTCTCTTTGAATTTCGAAATCCCTCTCTCTCTCTCTTTTTCTCTCTCTTGTTCTTCATGTTCTTCATTCTCTAGCAGTAAAATACTTCTAAATCTCTCATTCTAAAATGGTATCAGAGCATTAATCTCCTTTCATTCTGCAAATCTCTACTGTTTCCACAAATCTCTTTTGTTTCTTTTCAATTTTTTTGTGTTCTTCACCCTTACCCAATGGTCCATAGGAACCTTCCAGTGACCCTTAAGGGTACTAACTATCTGCTATGGTCAAGAGTGGCCAAAGTTACCTTGGGAAGTCATGGACTTTGGGACAGCCATATCATGGAGGCTGAAACTTCAAAGAGGATGGCTCAAGAGGATAGTCAGGCTACTAGCCTGAAGAATGAAAACAAGTGGGTTCAAGAAGACCTGCAAGCACTTGGAATCATACTCAACTCTCTTTCAGAAACAATCTTGGACGCTTACTCACACTTTGAAACAGCCAAGAATCTATGGGAGAGTCTTCAAACTGTTTATGGGAATCTCTCCAACCTGAAGCCGGGTATTTGAAGTCAAGAGGACAATCAACCATCTGAGCCAAGAGGAAATGGAGTTTAATCAGTACTTTGGGAAGTTCAGAAGCTTATGGGCAGAGTTGGATATGCTTAGACCTTTCTCTATAGATCCAGAGGCCATAAGAGAAAGATATGAGCAAGACAAGGTCTTTAGCCTTCTCTTGAACCTAAACCCATCCTACAACAAGCTGATAAGTCATATCCTTAGAGAATGCAAGCTTCCAAACTTAGAAGATGTATGTTCCCTGGTCCAAAGAGAACAAAGAGGACACTTACTCTTCAAGGAAGCAGAGAAACCAGCTCCTAACATGGTGAACAAACGTGAGAAGCAAAGGAGGATGGGACGAGTTTATGGAGGTCAGAGAAGCAGGCATCAATCATCTCCTATGAGAAAAGGTTAAATCCAAACTGAGAGTTCAACCTGATACACTTAAACTTAAGGAGTTTGAACATCAAATGATTCAAGGAAGAACCATGTACTCAGCTTTCACTTGTGATTCAAATGAAGGAGGATCATGGAGTAGTATGGATAGTGCGACAATCATTGATGTACCAGTGACCAGGAGAGACCTTGATTCCTTTATCAAAGCTGCCAAGGCCCTTATTTCACCCAAGAAGGCTGGTACACACTCTCTTGACTCTAAACCCATCATTATAGATTCAGGAGCTAGCCATCACATGATTAGTGATAGGAACTTGATTAGTGATGTCCAGCCTGCCTCAGGGAATGTAATTATATCAAATGGTGATAAGGTTAAGATAGAAGGGATAGGGAACCTTAGGTTGTTTGATAGGGAATCTACTGCCTTGTATATGACTCAGTTTACATCAAACTTACTATCAGTGAAAAGAGCTACTGTTGATCAGGGTTGTCAAGTTGTCTTCAGACCTGATGAAGTTGAATTTCAAGACCTGAAACAGGGAAGATAATTGAAAAAGGTCACAGCCATCAGGAGTTGTATCATCTTCAGAAGACTAAGTTATCTGAATCATCTCATTCTCTTTGCATGGTCAGTACATCTACTGGGGTTGAGAGCACCATATGGCATGCTAGATTGGGACATCCTCATACTAGAGCTTTAAATCTTATGCTCCTTGGTGTGGTGTTTAAAAATGATGATTGTGAAGCTTGCATCTTGGGGAAGCATTGTAGGCAATTTTTCCAAGGTCTAACACTATCTATGAGAAGTGTTTCGACTTGGTTCACTCAGATGTATGGACTGCGCCTTGTATGTCCAGAGAAAATCACAAATACTTTTCACCTTCATTGATGAGAAGTCCAAGTACACATGGGTGACACTGATTCAGTCAAAGGACAGGGTGCTGGAGGCTTTCAAGAATTTCCAGACCCATGTCTCCAACCATTTCAATGCCAAGCTGAAGATTCTCAGGTCAGATAATGGTGGAGAGTACACCAGTCAAGTATTCAAGCAATATCTGGCTCAGCATGGGATAATCCATCATACAAGCTGCCCTTACACTCCTCTACAGAATGGAGTTGCTGAGAGGAAGAACATGCACTTAATGGAGGTAGCAAGATCAATGATGTTTCACACCAATGTTCCAAAAAGATTCTGGAGTGATGCTGTGATGTCTGCTATTTATCTGATCAATAGGACTCCAACTAAAGTCCTCAACGACATGTCCCCTTTTGAGGACCTAAACCAGACCAAGCCACCTTTTGTCCACTTGCGTGTGTTTGGGTGCCTATGTTTTGTGTTGATACAAGGAGAGAAAAGGAACAAGCTTGATGCTAAAATCTCAAAAGCTATGTTCATTGGATACTCTCCAACACAAAAGGGCTATAAGTGCTATGATCCAGTGTCAAGAAGGATGTTAATATCAAGAGATGTAAAATTTGTGGAGACAAAGGGATATTATGAGGAGAAGAGTTGGGATGATTTGAAGGATTTATCTCAAACATCAGAGAAAGCCACAAACCTCAGGATCATACTGGAGAGTCTTGGTATTGGTATGCCTCATGCGAATCAAGAAACAAGAAAGAATTTCCCTGAAGCTGCACCTGGTCCAGAGGCTGTAGTTGATGAAGATGGGGTTGATGAAGCTGTAGAAACTATTCATCCTGATCCTGAAGGGGGGAATCAACAAGAAACTAATGATCACGATGAAAGGCAGCAAGGACAACAAGAACCAGTGCATCAGAATGATGAAGCAGAATCTGATGAGGAAGCAGAACAAGAACCAGTTCAGCCTCTTAGGAGAAGCACAAGGCTAAGAAAGGATCCTTCAAATTGGATCAACACAAGGGTTTACTTCAACTCTCAGATAGTGGCTCATCCTATACATGCAGTATGCTCATTGGCTCAATACCCACAAGAACACCAAGTCTTTATTGGCCAACTGGATCAGGAGTATATCCCAAGGTCATATGAGGAGCCAATGAAGGTTGAAGAGTGAAGAGACTCTGCTGGGAATGAAACCAATGCTATTATAGTCAATGATACTTGGTATGAGGCTGAGCTTCCTAAGAGCAAGAAGGCAGTAATCAGTAGATGGATGTTCACCATCAAATACTTAGCAGATAGAACTGTGGAGAGGCGCAAGACTAGGTTGGTTGCAAGAGGATTCACTCAGACATATGGAGAGGATTATATTGATACCTTTGCACCAGTAGCAAAGCTTGACACCATTATGATTATTTTCTCACTTGCCACTAACTTGGAATGGGACTTGTGGCAAATGGATGTGAAGAATGCTTTCCTGCAAGGAAAGTTGGAAGATGAGGTCTACATGCATCCTCCTCCTGGTCTAGAACATTTGGTCAAACCAGGGAATGTGTTGAGGTTGAAGAAAGCAATTTACGGCTTGAAGCAATCACCAAGGGTTTGGTATCACAAGCTAAGCACCACTCTGAATGGAAGAGGGTTTAGAAAACCAGAAGGCGATCATACTCTCTTCACACTTACTAGTCTCCAAGGCATTGTTGTTATCCTTATATATGTAGATGATATTATCATCACAGGAAGTGACAAGGAAGGGATTCAGGCAACTAAGGCATTTCTGAGATCAGTGTTTGACATCAAGGACCTTGGAGTGCTCAAGTATTTTCTTGGAATTGAAGTGTGTAGATCCAAGGAAGGACTGTTCCTGTCTCAATGGAAGTATGCTATAGATCTGTTGAGTGAGGCAGGAGACCTTGTAGGAAGACCAGCTAAGACTCCACTCGAAGATGGGTACAAAGTGCTGAGAGAGGGGGAGTTTGAATATACTCCATTTGATGATGTCAAGAAGTATAGAAGAATGGTTAGGAAACTCATATATCTGACCATCACAAGACCAGACATTTGCTTTGCTGTGAATCAAGTCAGTCAGCACATGCAAGCTCCTAAGGTTCATCACTGGAACATGGTTGAGAGGATCTTGAGATACTTGAGAGAAGCTCCGGTGTTGAATGAAGCAATAAGAAGCAAAAGGAAATCAAGTTGTTCAGATTAAACAAGGATTCAAGATAACTTGGAAGTCAAGGCTGTCCGTACAACCTAAGTGATCCAACGTGACTTGCAAGCAAAGGAAGTGGAGAGTTGGACGAAAATAAACCAAGAAGACTTATCTGAGCTTGCTTGAACAGAAGGAACGTTGGGGAAGCTGGGTCCCATGTGGAACTAAGTTCAAATTACCCAGACAACTGTTGGAAGAGGTCACTTTCAGTCTGGTGGTCCTGCTGGTTCAGTCTGGTGGTCCTGCCCAAGACAGTTGGACTGTTCCTACATTGTTTATTCTTATTCTGGATTTCCCTTTGTTTAGTATTATCCTAGATATTTGTCTACCCTATTTATATGCTGGTTCCAGGAACCTAAACAAGCAAGTTGAATAATAATAATTCACTTCTCTACTCTCTCTCTCTCTCTCTCTCTCTCTCTCTCTCTCTCCCTCTCTCTCTCCCACGAAATGTCTCTTCTCTCTTGTTGTTCTTCATGTTCGTGAGCATGTTTCTGGAGTTCTTGGTCGAATCTTTCTATAGTTCTCTCTAAACACACATGGTATCAGAGCCTCAAAGCTCTTGAAACCTATTATACTTCTTCGCAAAGCTCTTTATTCTACTTTCTTTTTCAAGTTCATACTGTCTGGTTATCATTTCAACTCTTACTCTATTACCCAGAAGCTAATAGCAAGAGAAGATGGAGAACTCTAAACTTGTGACCATTCCAGTAACTTTGAAGGGAGTTAACTACCTTCTTTGGTCGAGAATGGTGAAGACTGCCCTTGGAAGAAGATGTTTATGGAGTCATGTCTTAAGTGGAGAACCTCCAAAAAAAACTGTCCAAGGAGAGGATGGAAAGGAGATGATGGTGGTTAATGAAGGCAAATGGGTTCAGGAGGATCTCATGGTGCTGTCTCTCATCCAAAACTCTCTAGATCCAGCCATTTTGGAATCTTATTCCTACTGTGAAAGCTCCAAAGATCTGTGGGAAACTTTATACAAGGTATATGAAAATATATCAAACCTTACTCGAGTTTTTGAAGTAAAGAAAGCTATAAACTCCCTCAGCCAAGAAGACATGGATTTTACAGTCCATTTTGGGAAGTTTAGGTCGCTGTGGGCAGAGCTGGAGATGCTCTGATGAGGACATTCAACCAGAGCTTGAACCAGACCTAACTGAACCTGATATCCAAGACATGATCAGCAAGATAACTAAGGCAGAGACTGTTCAAGAAGTGCCAGTACCAACCATATACAAGGTTAACACCACTAAAGAAGCTACTGATGATAGCACCAAGATGGATGCCCTGAAGATGGGAGAGCCAAGCTTGAAGGATGATGGACCGGATAAACATACCAAAGCATCAAGAGGAGATCCCTGGCCATTCATTCCAAACCACAGTCACAACAATCTGATGATCATTGCCATAGAAGACCAACTTGCCTAGCAAGACACTTGGACTGATCAAGTAACTAGGCCAAGCTCCTTGTGTGTGCTCTTTTCCTTGCTCTTGGTTTTGTCCCAGTGGGTTTTACGGAGGAAGGTTTTTAACGAGGCCACAATCTGCTTCACATAATTCCTAGATGCTATTTCGGTCCAAGCTATGACGAATTATGTCATTTTGTTATATTTCCTTTTTTTTAAAACTATAGTTTTTATTTCCTGACCTAAAGGAGCCTGTTCCTTTAGTCCTATTTATAGTTTTTGCATGCCCCCTTTCTTTGGGCAGTCTTGAATAAACAGAAAAGCTTTTCTTCGGAAACCCTAGAATTCTCTCTCTAGAATTCGCCTCCTTTCTCTCTGACTTGTGAGACCAGTACCTCCACGGCCTAGAGAAGCTTTGTGTTGTATCACGAGTCCCTCCATTCCTCGTGTGGTGCACTTCAATCCATCAAGTTACTTCTGTCCAGATTCCTTTGGTTGATTAGATCAATCCAGACGAGTCACCCCTTGTGCAGATCGGCTCCTTCTCTTGTACTAAGAGTCATACAGCCTTTGATAGCTTAGGCTTGTATCATTTCTGGTATCAGAGCTGAAGTTCCTTCAGCATCAGGTTGCATCTATCCTATCTCTTCTTACTTGCAATCGTTTATTTTTGTTTTGCATTCACGAAATAAAACCCATAAGAAGTCATATTGTTTCTGTTGCATCTAGTTTAACTTGTTCAATTTCATAAAGAAAGAAAACCTTAAAAAGAAATCGATTTGTCTCTTTTGCATCTAGTTGTTTCATCTTTCTTAAACACATTTGTTCATCCTGTTCTTATTGATGTCGAGTTTAGGTTGTCCCTAGATCATTACTTTCGTGCAAAAGAATCAGAAAAAAGTGTTAGTATTAAGTGCATATCCGGTTTTCCATTTTGGTCGATACTATTTTCCTTTTTGGTCGATACTCTTTTCTTTTCCATTTATTTTGCTTGCAAACCACTCCTTTTCTTTTCTCTTCAGTTTTTTTTTTCGAATTTTAAAACTCAAAAAAAAAAAAAGTAGTTTAACTTATTTTAATTATTACTCTTCAAATTTTTAAAAAAAATATATATTTTTCTTGTCTTTCCTTTTTATTAACTCAAGCAGAAACTTAGGTCTTCTTTGTTTCTTGTTAGGTTAATCGACAGCAGCCATGGGGGAAGCAGCTGAGCAAGTCGCCCTCATGCAGATGTTTGCAGCCTTGAGAGAAGACATGATGGCAATGCGCCAAGACCTTGGAGATCGGCTAACTAGGGTCGAGCAAAGACCAACAATGCAAGCAGTCCGGAATGTTGACAGGTTCCTCAATCCGAACCAAGGCAACAACAGAAGAGAAGGTGTGCACCACAATGACAATCCGGAGACTAGTACACGGAATCAACAGACTGATGAAGACACTGGCCAGCAACGTGTCCCTAATCCAACCCAAAGAGCAGGCCTTCAGCCAGATGACTATGGTGATGAGGAAGGAGAGGAGTTCTTGCCCCCATCTAGAGTTCCTCGCCGGCAAAACAGGCACCAAGAGTTTGAAGAAGAGGACTACTTACCTCCCTTGAGAGCTCCTCGCCAACAGCACCACCACCAAGGGCGGGAACACATCAAGATGGAAGCCCCAACCTTTGCTGGAAAGGTTGATCCTGAAGCTTACCTTGATTGGGAGAAGAGGATGGATCATATCTTTAAGTACTACAACCACCCTGGTCCCAAACGAGTTGCTTTAGCAGTAGCTCAACTCACGGACAATGCTCTTTCCTGGTGGGACAGATTGTGTTCAGATAGAAGGAGAAGTAATCTGAGGCAACTAGACTCTTGGTTAGACATGAAGGACGCAATGAAGCAGAGATTTGTTCCACAACACTTTCACTGGGATCTACAGAGGAAGTTCAGATCACTTAAGCAGCTCAACAAGTCAGTGGAAGAGTATTATGAGGAGTTTGAGAAGCTGAGAAATCGCCTAGACCTTAATGAGGATGAAGAAGCTACTATGGCTCAATTTATTGACGGACTACAAGATAGGATAAGCTGCAAGGTTGAAAGGCAGGGTTACACTGATATGAGGGATCTCTTTCACCTAGCTGTCCAAGCGGAGCAACACATCAAGAAGAAGAACTCCAAAAGCAAGTCTCAATCTACCTGGAACTCAAGTAACAGCAACTACAACAAACCAGTGGACAAAGGAAATATAACAAAATGACATAATTCGTCATAGCTTGGACCGAAATAGCATCTAGGAATTATGTGAAGCAGATTGTGGCCTCGTTAAAAACCTTCCTCCGTAAAACCCACTGGGACAAAACCAAGAGCAAGGAAAAGAGCACACACAAGGAGCTTGGCCTAGTTACTTGATCAGTCCAAGTGTCTTGCTAGGCAAGTTGGTCTTCTATGGCAATGATCATCAGATTGTTGTGACTGTGGTTTGGAATGAATGGCCAGGGATCTCCTCTTGATGCTTTGGTATGTTTATCCGGTCCATCATCCTTCAAGCTTGGCTCTCCCATCTTCAGGGCATCCATCTTGGTGCTATCATCAGTAGCTTCTTTAGTGGTGTTAACCTTGTATACGGTTGGTACTGGCACTTCTTGAACAGTCTCTGCCTTAGTTATCTTGCTGATCATGTCTTGGATATCAGGTTCAGTTAAGTCTGGTTCAAGCTCTGGTTGAATGTGAGTTCACAGGGATTACAGGTTGATGAGGAGAAGATAAAGGCAATACAAGACTGGCCAGAGCCCACCAACATTAGCCAAGTCCGGAGTTTTCATGGTTTAGCCAGCTTCTACAGGCGTTTTGTCAAAGAATTCAGTAGTATAGCTGCACCACTCACTGCCGTAGTAAAGAAGAGTGTTGGGTTCACATGGGAAAAGGCCCAACAAGAAGCTTTCCAGACCTTAAAGGATCGCCTAACCCATGCCCCGGTCCTAGCTTTACCTGACTTCAACAAGACCTTTGAAGTGGAGTGTGATGCATCAGGGATTGAGATTGGAGCCGTGTTGATTCAAGGAAGGAAGCCAGTTGCTTATTTCAGTGAGAAGTTAGGTGGAGCAGCTCTCAACTATCCGACCTATGACAAGGAGCTGTATGCTCTAGTGAGGGCCTTAGAGACATGGCAACACTACCTGCTATCTAAGGAGTTTGTGGTCCATACTGACCATGAGACTCTAAAGCATCTAAGAGGCCAAACAAACCTTAAGAAGAGGCACGCCCGCTGGATGGAGTTTATAGAGACCTTCCCTTACATCATCAAGTACAAGAAGGGAAAGGAAAACATTGTAGCTGATGCCCTTTCAAGAAGATATGTTTTGATTGCCACAATGGAAGCCAAGGTGATGGGGTTTGAATTCATCAAGGATCTATATGGAGGGGATCCGGATCTTGCTGAGATCTACTCTAGGTGTACCGGAGGTCCACAAGGGAAGTTCTACTTACATGAGGGTTTCTATTTAAAGGAAAGAGACTATGCATCCCTCAGTGTTCACTGAGAGACTTGATCACCAGAGAAGCTCATGGAGGAGGGCTCATGGGACATTTTGGCGTGGATAAAACCTTAGTTGTGGTAAGGGAACATTTCTATTGGCCTCATCTCAAGAAGGCAGTAGAATCCCATTGTGCAAGATGTGTAACTTGCAAGAAAGCTAAGTCCCGAGTACAACCCCATGGCCTATACATGCCACTACCTATTCCCACTGCTCCTTGGGTGGATATCTCCATGGACTTCGTACTAGGCTTACCCAAGATTCAACATAAGGATTCAATCTTTGTTGTGGTGGACAGATTCTCCAAAATGGCACACTTCATACCTTGTGCCAAGGTGAATGATGCATCTAAAACGGCTGATCTATTCTTTAAAGAGGTGGTACGCTTACATGGAGTCCCACGGACCATAGTTTCTGATCGTGATAGCAAGTTCCTGAGTCATTTCTGGAGGACATTATGGAAGAAGATGGGAACAAAGATGCTATTCTCCACCACATGTCACCCCCAAACGGATGGGCAGACTGAAGTAGTAAACAGGACCCTCTCTACGCTGCTTAGGTCCACCATTGGGAAGAATATGAATAACTGGTTGGACTGCATTCCATTCATAGAGTTTGCATACAACCGGGCTCAGCACTCAGCTACTAAGATGTCACCTTTTGAAGCTGCTTATGATTTCAACCCTAAGACCCCTTTAGACCTCAAGCCATTACCACCAGCTGAAGTGGTTAGTCTAACCGGAGAAGCAAAAGCTGAGTATGTAAGGGAATTGCATAAGAAGGTTAAGGAGAACCTGGAGAAGAGAACTGAGCAGTATGTCAAGCAAGCCAACAAAGGGCGCAAAGAGATTGTGTTTGAACCAGGAGAATGGGTTTGGTTACATATGAGGCAAGAAAGGTTTCCCAACCAGAGGAGTTCCAAGATGAAACTAAGGGGAGATGGTCCTTTCCAAGTTGTTGAGAGGATCAACAACAATGCCTACCGTCTTGACCTGCCAGGTGAGTTGAACGTGTCATCAACCTTCAATGTTGCTGATTTATCTCCTTGTTTTGCAGATGAACCAGTTTTGAGGTCAAAACCTTTTGAAGAGGGAGGGAATGATGAGGACATTCAACCAGAGCTTGAACCAGACCTAACGGAACCTGATATCCAAGACATGATCAGCAAGATAACTAAGGCAGAGACTGTTCAAGAAGTTCCAGTACCAACCGTATACAAGGGAGCTATAACCAGACAAAGAGCTAAGATACTTCAACATAAGTTTAATGAGAGCATGATACTTGCTTCTGATCTTGAACAGGTTAACACCACTAAAGAAGCTACTGATGATAGCACCAAGATGGATGCCCTGAAGATGGGAGAGCCAAACTTGAAGGATGATGGACCGGATGAACATACCAAAGCATCAAGAGGAGATCCCTGGCCATTCATTCCAAACCACAGTCACAACAATCTGATGATCATTGCCATAGAAGACCAACTTGCCTAGCAAGACTCTTGGACTGATCAAGTAACTAGGCCAAGCTCCTTGTGTGTGCTCTTTTCCTTGCTCTTGGTTTTGTCCCAGTGGGTTTTACGGAGGAAGATTTTTAACGAGGCCACAATCTGCTTCACATAATTCCTAGATGCTATTTCGGTCCAAGCTATGACGAATTATGTCATTTTGTTATATTTCCTTTTTTAAACTATAGTTTTTATTTCCTGACCTAAAGGAGCCTGTTCCTTTAGTCCTATTTATAGTTTTTGCATGCCCCCTTTCTTTGGGCAGTCTTGAATAAACAGAAAAGCTTTTCTTCGGAAACCCTAGAATTCTCTCTCTAGAATTCGCCTCCTTTCTCTCTGACTTGTGAGACCAGTACCTCCACGGCCTAGAGAAGCTTTGTGTTGTATCACGAGTCCCTCCATTCCTCGTGTGGTGCACTTCAATCCATCAAGTTACTTCTGTCCAGATTCCTTTGGTTGATTAGATCAATCCAGACGAGTCACCCCTTGTGCAGATCGGCTCCTTCTCTTGTACTAAGAGTCATACAGCCTTTGATAGCTTAGGCTTGTATCAAAACCAGTGTGGTGGACACATAGAACTATGGATCATGGCCTAACTGGTGCAGCAATGATCTACACATCTTGCGCACTAATGAGCCTTCTCTTCGCCTCTTCTTAGACCCGATTTAGGTCTCCCCCTCTCAACTGACTTCACTGCCATCTTAGATAAGCTAGGAAACACCTTGATCATCTTCAGTGAGGCTCAATCCATGGTACTTTTCAACTCAGCCTGATCTTGGTCTCTCCCCGTTTCACCTATGCTCTTGATAGGTTCAAGTTCTCAGACACACCAGATCATCTTTGATAAAGTAACCAGTACTTGATACATCATTCCACAAGTGTATCATTCCTCAAGAGATAAACCTAACATGAACGTATATAAAGATAAGTTCAAGTTAACTCCCTTGTCTAAATGGTGAGGAGTGGCTTTCTCTAACCAGCCACATGAACCCCTTACTGCTAGAACTATCTCGGATCATTGAAGCTCTTCAACATAAAAGGTGTAGGTTATTTGAAATTGTTTGATAAAGTGTCTAAAGCCTTCTATATGCCAACCTTTGCTTCTAATCTTCTCTCAGTTAAAAAAGCCACCACTAATTTGAATTGTCATGTTTCATTCACACCTAATGAAGTGTATTTTCAGGATATTGAGACTAGTAAGTTTCTGGGCAAAGGTGGAACCAAGGGGGGACTTGTACCTGCTTGAGGACACTATGCTTGCTTCTGATTTATCTTGTGCTTTAAATTATGTTTCTGAATTCCCTAAAGATGTAATATGGCATGCTATATTAGGACATCCTCACTCTCGTGCCTTGAACATCATGCTGCCTAGTATTTCTTTTAAAAGTGATTGTGAGGCTTGCATTCTAGGAAACATCGCAAAACTGTGTTTCCTAAATCAATGACCATATATGATAGTTGCTTTGATTAAGTTCATTCTGATGTGTGGACAGCACCATGTGATTCTAGAGAGCAACATAAGTACTTTGTGACATTTATAGGTGAAAAATTTAAGTACACTTGGCTAACTTTGTTGAAATAAAAAGATAGGGTCCTAGAAGCTTTTAAGAACTTTCAAGGTTATGTTGTTAATCACTTTCAGGCCAAGATTAAGCTCTTTAGGTTAGATAATGGAGGATAATACGTTAGTACAGGCTTCAAACAACACCTTGCCTCACAAGGCATCATCCATCAAACCAGTTACCCCTACACTCCTCAACATAATGGTGTGGCAGAGTGGAAAAATTGACACCTAATAGAGGTGGCTAGGAGCATGATGTTCCACATGAATGTACCTAAGCGCCTGTGGGGGCATGCAGTTGTCACTGCCTCTTACTTGATCAACATAATCCCCACAAAAGTTCTCAGTGATAAATCACCTTATGAGGTACTCAACAAACCTAGGCCATCTATAGATCACTTGCGTGTGTTGGGGTTTATGTGCTTTGTCTTGACTCCAGGTGAACTAAGAAAAAAATTATAGGCCAAGAGTACAAAGGCCATGTTTATTGGATAGTCTCCAACTCATAAGGGCTACAAGTGCTATGTCCCAGACACTAGGAAAGTTCTGATCTCCAGGGATGTTAAATTTGTGGAATCAAGAGGCTACTATGATGAGAAGAGTTGGAGAGAACTCAAAGATCTATCTCAATCTGCCTCTGATAGAGCTAACAACCTGAGAGTGATTTTGGAAAACCTTGGCATCAGTATGCCAAAGGAATCTATGGAGGCCAGGGAGACACCATCTCACGGTGAAGCAACTGCTGAGGAAGACACTACAGTAACTCATCCTGATCATGAAGGGGGTCATGAAACTATACATGCTGAAGAGAACTCAATGGCTCATGATCAAGATGAGATGCCATCAGATACAACAAATGAAACTCAACCAGGTGACTCAAGTGAGACAAATGAGGCAGAAGCTGATCAGATACGACCTTTGAGAAGAAGTACAAGGATCAGGAACCCTGCATCAAACTGGACCAAAACAAGAGTACACTTCAGTGCTGAAGCAGTAGCTCATCCAATCAGTGCAGCATTCTCCCTTGCTCAGTATCCAGAAGAAAATAAAGCCTTCATCAGTGAATTGGACCAGGAATGGATACCAAGATCATATCAGGAGGCCATGGAACATGAGGAGTGGAGAGAATCAGTGGGAAAAGAGACTGATGCTATGATAGCAAATGATACATGGTATGAAGCTGAGCTTCCCAAAGGCAGGAAGGCAGTAACAAGTAAATGGATCTTTACCATCAAGTATTTAGCCAATGGAAAACCAGAAAGAAAGAAGACAAGGCTAGTAGCAAGGGGATTCACTCAAACATATGGGGAAGACTATAATGATACATTTGCCCCAGTGGCCAAGTTACATACAATAAGGATTGTTATCTCACTTGCTGTCAACTTGGGATGGGATCTATGGCAAATGGATATAAAGAATGCCTTTATACAAGGAGAGTTAGAAGATGAAGTATACATGCGACCACCTCCAGGCCTAGACAACCTTGTAGCACCAGGAAATGTTCTGAGGTTAAAGAAGGCAATCTATGGCTTGAAGCAGTCACCAAGGGCCTGATATCACAAGTTCAGTACAACACTCAATTGAAGAGGCTTTGTAAAGTCTGAAGCTGATCATACCCTTTTCACACTCACTAGCCATCAAGGGATGGTTGTCATCCTAGTCTATGTAGATGATATTATCATCACTGGCAGCAACAAGGAAGGTATACTCTCAACCAAATCTTTTCTTAAATCTGCATTTGATATAAAGGATTTGGGATAGTTGAAGTACTTCCTAGGGATTGAAAAATGCCGCTCTAAAGAGGGGCTTTTCTTATCCCAAAGGAAGTACACACTTAATCTTTTAAATGAGGCAGGAAACCTTGGAGCAAGACAAGCCAAAACTTCATTGGAAGAAGGTTACAAGGTCCTGCGAGAGTGGGAGTTTGAAGATACTTGCTTTGAAGATGTCAAGAAGTATAGGAGATTGGTTGGGAAGCTTATATATCTGACCACCACTCGCCCAGATATATGTTTTGCTGTAAACCAAGTCAGTCAGCATATGCAAGGACCTAAATTTGATGACTAGAATATGATGGAGAGGATCCTAAGATACTTGAGAGAAGCTCCTTGCCAAGGTGTATGGATGTCTTGTAATGGAAGCAATGAAGTGGTAGGATATTGTGATGCTGATTGGGCTGGAGACTGAGTTGATAGGAAATCAACAGCTGGTTATTGCACCTTCATTGGAGGAAATTTGGTTACATGGAAGAGAAAGAAGCAGAAGGTGGTATCATTCTCAAGTGCTGATGCAGAATACAAGTCTATGAGGAAGCTAACAAGTGAAGTTATATGGATTAAGGGATTTCTAAAGGACCTGAGTATAGAGATCACCTCACCCATGACAATGCATTGTGATAACCAGACGACTATCCATATTGCATCCAATTCAGTGTTCCATGAGAGGACCAAACATATAGAAGTGGATTGCAACAAAGTGAGACAAGCAGTAGAGCAGCAAGTGATTCTACCATGCTAAACTAGAAGTGAAGATCAACTGGCTGATATATTCACTAAGTTAGCCAGCAGCAGGGTTTGTGAGTTCATTCATCTGAAGCTTGGACTCATAGACCTCACATGTCACTGATCTCTCCTCCATGGAGGGTTCTACTCTTTTTCATTGCTCGGTTTTAATGAGGGAATGCTTCATGGTTTCCAAGCTTGACCCGTCCCTATGGTCAAACTTGAGGGAGAGTATTGACATGAAGCAATAAAAGAGACAATAAAGATAAAGAGATGATTCTGATGACTGATGAAGCAAGTGGTTGAGAAGACTTGTGGCTAAAGTCTGCCCGTACAGCCTTGCCATTCAAGTAACCCATCTTACCTAGATTAACTAGAAAGGCAAGGAACAAGAAGCTTAACTCGTCTGGACCAAGTTTGAATGAGTAGAGAGCTGTTGGAGAAGTCTGGACAAGAGCAGGCAAGTTGGCTGAATAGAATATATTAAGAAGTCACATGCTGCCCTAAGGGTTGGGACCAATCCAGAAATGTCACTTTCGTGGTCCAGACCAGGAGAAGACCATCATATTTTATTGTTATCCTTCTTGTCTCGATTTAGTCTATTTTGTCTTTAAATAATGTTGTTTGTAACCCAAAGAAAGCAAGGAAACATTTTCCTCACTTATTTTATTTTCTCAGTTCTCTCTCTCTCTCTCATCTCTCACGAATTCTCTCTTCTCTCTCCCTAAGTTCTTCCTGTTCTTCCTGTTCTTCAACTATTCTACACAAACAAGACTCTAAATCTTCTTATTCAAACAGTTGATAGTCTTCTTTACTTCAAAGACCCTACTGAGGTTGGATATGTTTCTATATACTTTCTGAAGGGTATCACACAACTCCTTTGCGGTTTCACATTATGAGTAGGCCTCCATTATTGGACCATAAGTGAGCTCTGGATGATAGACAGCACCATAAAGTCCTCTTGACTCCATTTGCCTTTATCTGCCACCACAATCTCCTTGCCATCTTCTCCTTGGATGGTTTGTTTTGGCGCCTCATCTGAAGTGATATGGGACAATCAACCTCTTCCACCGAGGGCATTCTTGATCAATCTTGACCAGAGAAGGTAGTTCACCCCTTTTAGAGTGATTGGAATCACCACTGCCTTGTTTTGCTCCATTTCGAAAAGCTATGGACATGTGGATAATATGATGTATCCAAGAGTTTTTTTTAGAAGAAAAAATAGTTTCTGGATACTTAAGCAAACAGGAAACAGAAAGCAACAAGTTCACTTGTTTATCATGTGAAAAGAAGATTAAAAAATGAGGAAGAACAGTTGATCAACTCGAAAGAACAAAGCAATTATCCACTGGATAAAAGAATGTTCTTCAAGAGAATCAAGAACTGATCAGATGAAAAGAAAGAGTGAAGTGAGTAGAGTTGCTTTGCGGAAGAAAAATAGGTTTAGGAGCTTTGAGGCTCTGATACCATGTAAGTTTGATGATGAACAGAGTGAAGAACAGGTTAGAGAGTGTGAGTGTGATTCGAAATAATTAGGAGAGAGAGTAGGGTGAGTGTTTATTCGACAGAGAGAATAAGAGAGAGGAGTTTATTTCCTTGGATTAAAATGAACTGCATACAATCTGAATAAATAAGCAAAGAAAGACAAGAAAGAAAAGAATAGAATAATGGGGTCTGGTCGAGGGAAAGCGACCTGTCCTGAATGGCCAGCAACCCTAAATGGCACATGTGACCTTTACTATTTTAAATATCTCCACTTGGCTGAGCTCCCAACGGTTCAATTGACAATTCAAACCAGTTTGAATTCCTTTTGGTCGATTTGAATTAAGCTCTCTGTCTTCCAAGCCAAGTTAGGTTAGAGTTGATAGCTTGGGCGCCAAGGAGTTGTACGGACAGACTTGCTTCACAAGTCTTGTACGGATCACTTCCTTTTACTAGACCAGATGTTCCTCTCTTCTCTTGATCTCTTCTTGTTATTAATGTCTTCATGTCAATAAAATGAACCTGATATGGAGGAGCCGCATGATGAAGAATCAGGTTCTCAACATGATCAAGCAGTGGATCAAAATGATGGATAAGTTGGAAATGTGAACCAAGGAGAAGAAGGAGAGGTCGAGGAGGCTCAACCAGAATTAGCTCAACCTTTGAGGAGAAGTACTAGGGTGAGGAACCCTCCATCCAACTGGATCAACAGCCGGGTATACTACAATGCACAAGTAGTTGAGCATCCTGTGCAAGCTTTCTGCACTCTTGTTCATTACCCGGAAGATCATTGTGCCTTTATTATCAGTCTGGATGAGAGTCAGATACCAAGATCCTATGAAGAAGCCATGCAAGACAAAGAATGGACGGAATCAGTTGGATCTAAAGCAGATGCAATGATCAAGAACGATACTTGGTATGAGAGTAAACTACCAAAAGGAAAAAGGCGGTGACCAGCATATGGATATTCATTATCAAGTATCTTGCAAATGGGAAGATTGATAGGAGGAATACAAGACTTGTGGCAAGAGGTTTCACTTAAACATGTGGAGAGGACTAGATTGATACTTTTGCCCCAGTTGCCAAGCTTCATACTATCCGAATAGTACTCTCTCTTGCTGTGAACATATGATGGGGTCTTTGGCAAATGGATGTGAAGAATGCCTTCCTCCAAGGAAAACTTGAAGATGATGTGTATATGCTGCCACCTCCTGGTCTTGAGGATTTTCTTAAGGATGGAAACATGTTGGGGCTGAAGAAGGCCATATATGGACTAAAGTTGTCTCCTAGAGCCTCGTACACTAAGCTAAGCACTACTCTCAATGGGAAAGGCTTCAAGAAGTCAGAACTCGACCACACCCTCTTCACCTTAACCACTTCATCAGGTATTGTAGTCCTTCTTGTGTATGTTGATGATATCATCATCACAGGAAGTGACAAGGTTGGTATTCAATCAACCAATGACTTTCTAAAGTCGGTTTTTGAGATCAAAGACTTGGGGGAAATGAAATACTTTCTTGGGATTGAGATATGTAGATCCAAGGTGAAAGACTGAATATAATCTGAGTATAAACGAGTAGAAGAGTGTTTAAGAGAGACTTGAGAGATTTGGAAACTAAAAGGTTGAGACTTTACTAAGAAACCATTTCGAGTATGAAGACCATGAAGAACACTTAGAGAGAAATAAGAAAGACTAAATGATTGTTAATATTAATTTGAGACAAGAGTTACAATATATAGAGAAGGAGGATTAGGGCTTAATCCTATCCGTAAACGGTCACAAAATGAAAGGGGATTAAGGTGTAGATGTGGTTCCACCAGGAAGAGAGAGCGCGCCTTGGTTTGAATACTTGGCTGAGATTGCAAGATTCTTTTGGCATCTTGACCAGATCCTTTTTACTTTCCAACCTGATCCATCCTGTCAAAGGAAGAGCTCTCTTCTGGATAAGGTTTGCTTATCTTCAGATCGAGGTAGAAAAGTAGATGGATTAAGGTTAACTCTTCGGGTAACTATTTTCACCTTTGGTCGCCCTTTTCCCTTTTGGTCGACCCTAAGTGTACGACATGTACGGTCACTTGTACGGACAGTTGTACGGACACCCCTAAATCTTCTTCTCTTGATTCCATAAGCCTTCTCTAATATTTGTAACCCCATTTCTCATCTGGTTCAACACTCCCCCTCAAGCTTGACCATGTGAAACAAGTCAAGCTTGAATGTCATGAGATCTTCCTCATTAAAAACCATGACAAAGAAAACCCTCCTTAGGGATAAAACCTCAGCAAGGAAAAGAGTAAAGACGCCATGACGAGGGGATTAGTTGCGCCTTGTAAGATCAATGATTCCCAACCTGTGATGGATGGACTCAAGTGTCTTCTGCCTTGGAGCTTTAGTGAATACATCTGCCAACTGATCTTCACTCCGGGTGTAACAAGGTAGGATCACCCCTTGGACTTTCATCTGCCTCACCTTGTGCGACTACAATATGCTTGGTTCTCTCATGGAATACAGAGTTTGAGGCAATGTGTATTGATGCTTGGTTGTCACAATGCATGGTCATTGGTGTGGACTGTTCAATCTCCAAGTGCTTCAGTATCCCATTTATCCAGACTAACTTATTAGTCAGCTTCAACATGGCTCTATACTCAGCCTCAACACTAGAGCATGAAACCACCTTATGCTTCTTGCTCTTCCAGGTAACCAAGTTCCCACCAATGAATGTGCAATATCCTGTTGTAGACTTCCTATATGCTCGATCTCCTGCCCAATCCGCATCACAATATCCTACCGCCTTAGTGCTCTTGTTGCACCCCATCCACATTCCTTGATCAGGTGAGCCATTCAGGTACATCAGGATCCGGTTAACCATGCTCCAATGGTGCTCCTTTGGTCCTTGCATATGCTGACTCACCTGGTTCACAGCAAATCATATATCAGGCTGTGTAATGGTCAAGTAAATTAACTTACCAACAAGCTTTTTGTAAAGCTTGGCATCTTCAAATGGTTGGCTATCCTCAATCTCCCCCTCACGAGGAATCTTATACCCATCTTCTAAGGGTGTCTTCACACTCTTTCGTCCAAGTCTACCTGCATCTTTCAAAAGATCAAGTGTATATTTTCTTTGGGAAATGAACAAACCTTCCTTGGATCTACATATCTCAATCCCAAGGAAGTATTTCATTTCTCCCAAGTCTTTGATCTCAAAACCAACTTTAGAAAGTCCTTGGTTGATTGAATACCAACCTTGTCACTTCTTGTGATGATGATATCATCAACATACACAAGAAGGACTACAATACCTGATGGAGTGGTCAAGGTGAAGAGGGTGTCGTCGTGTTTTGACTTCTTGAAGCCTTTCCCATTGAGAGTAGTGCTCAGCTTGGTGTACCAGGCTCTAGGAGACTGCTTTAGTCCATATATGGCCTTCTTCACCCTCAAAACGTTTCCATCCTTAACCAAATGCTTAAGACCAGGAGGTGGAAGCATATACACCTCATCTTCAAGTTCTCGTTGGAGGAAGGCATTCTTCACATCCATTTGCCAAAGACCCCATTCTAAGTTTACAGCAAGAGAGAGCCCTATCCGGATAGTATGAAGCTTGGCAACTGGGGCAAAAGTATCAATGTAGTCCTCTCCATATGTTTGAGTGAAACCTCTTGCCACAAGTCTTGTCTTCCTCCTATCAATCTTCCAATTTGCTAGATAATTGATAGTGAATATCCACCTGCTGGTCACAACCTTATTTCCTTTTGGTAGTTTACTCTCATACCAAGTATCATTCTTGATCATTGCATCTGCTTCAGCTCCAACCGATTCCTTCCACTCTTTTCTTGCATGGCTTCTTCATAGGATCCTAGTATCTAACTCTCATCCAGAATGATCATAAAGGCACAATGCTCTTCCGGATAATGAGCAAGTGTGCAAACAGCTTAGGCAGGATGTGCAACTGCTTGTGCATTGTAGTATACCCGGTTGTTGATCCAGTTGGATGGAGGGTTCCTAACCCTAGTTATTCTCCGCAAAGGTTGAGCTACTTCTGGTTGAGCCTCCTCGACCACTCCTTCTTCTTGATTCCCATTTCCAACTTCTCCATCATCTTGATCCACACCTTGATCATATGTAGAACCTAATTCTTCGTCATGCTGCCCCTCCATATCAGGTTCATTTCCCCCCCTCATGGTCGAGGTGGGGTTCTTGTCCATTATCATTGGCAGTGGGAAGACCTTCTTGTTGTTGTCCTCCTCCACTCCTCGGATCCTAGGATAAGTTAATCCCAAGACTCTCCAATATTATCCTAAGTTGGCTGCCTTATCAGAAGCCAAATCTTTAAGGTCTGCTTGGGTCTTCTCCTCATAGAACCCTCTTTCCTCTACAAAATTCACATCCCTTGACACTACCACCCTCCTAGTTTCCAGATCATACCACTTGTATCTCTTCTAAGCTGGTGAGTACCCAATAAACATCCCTTTTGTGCTCTTGGCTTCCAACTTGTTCCTTAGCTCTCCTAGTTTGTGAACAAAGCAGAGGCAACCAAAGACCATGAGATGATCTAAGGCCGGTCTATGCTTGTTCAGAACCTCAAAGGGAGATTTGTTAAACCTGAAGTGATAATCTGATCACTAAACGTTATGAGCAAAGAAAGGGCCAAACCATTGTGAAAGTTCTGTCATGAACTAAGGAAGGTCCAGAAGGCAATGCTGAGCTAGAAAGAGGTCCAGGAAGGGTTTACAATGGAGGAAGAAGGCTTGGGTGAAGTTTGGAGGCATTTGGACGAGGTGCAAAGTGAGGGTCGTCCGTACCGTACGGACGTACGGGGCCTGTACGGCCTGTACGGACGGGCGAGACCCGAAACTTCACTTTTTGACCATTTGAACATAAGTTAGGTCTTTGCAAAAATAGGGCGAAATGTTTACGTCCAGACCTAATCCGTACACATCCATGGAGGAACCTTGATGCACAACGCAAGGAGAACTCTAGAAAGAAGAAAGGAAGAAGAGATGTATCCGGATGGATACGATTAACATCTTTAGAGGATCAGGCGAGATACCCTTGACTGCTTACCGTTTGTGGATATGGAAGAGACTTATCCAAGGTTGGATAAGGGGAGCTGAACCTGGACTGATCTATGGATTGATGCATTAGCATTGCTGGATGGTTTCTGGCCAAGTATCCTTAGCGCGGCCAGAATGATCAGGCTGTCCAGGCATATGATGAATCTCGTCCATACAATTCAAAATAAAGCTCCCTTCTTCCCTTGACTTCACATGCTTGTTGGTTTCTTTGTAAACCCTAATGTAGTCTCATTTCTCTATTTAAAGAGAGCCTTGTCGAGCAATACCATTAATCTGAATAGGTGGTTCTCCCCTTTCTCTTCACAAATCTCTTAGTCTCTCTCTAATCTCTCTCTAATCTCCCAAAAACCCTAGTCTCTCGTTTACTCTCTCTCTCATCAGTCTCACTCTCATTTCGACCTTGTAAAGCTCTCATCTTCCCCATTGGGGTTTCTCTCACTTATACAACCAGAACCTCTGAAAACTTTCATGGTATAGAGCCTGGTTCATCAGAACCTGAGCTTAAAGCTTCCGCAAACCTCACACCCATTTCTCAGCTCAGAACCAAACCTTGAAGACACATCCATTTAAGATCTGTTTCTGGAAGAAGCAGAAGCTTGAATCCGAGGAGTGTTCTCCTTGTCTCTCAGCCGTTGCTGTCTGTACCAGATGAAGGAGCCTTGGTGGAAGCAAAGGTGTATGGAGAGGCGTCATGAACCTCATCCAGAACCACCTTGTCCAAGAGTCATGTTCATCCGGGTCAAAAGAAGACTATCCAGAAGGTCGAGCTGTTAGTATGAAGAGAGGAGGGGTCTTTTGAGATGGAGATACAAGAAGGTGGTCCTAGACTAAAAGAGAAGGAGGTGGGTGACGATCCAGACTCTCAGATCCAGTAAAGTCATGACCTTTAAGCCATTGGAAGTTCAAGGAATCAATCTGGTTCCTTGGTTGTAAGCTAATACTGTCCCTTCTTGATATTGAGTGTGATAATGACTGGTTATGTGTTGTATTGAGTTTAATAACCTGAGGATATGTTTAAGATAGCTAAATGAATTGAAATGTATTTAGAATCTGTCCCAGGAAGGCGAAAGAGTCTTTCTTGGTGTTTGAAAAAGTGCTTAACATGATTCTAGTGAAGCTTGTTAGGAAGTTAGTAGTATGTTTAAACCTGCTTGCTTTCATGAAATGAAATCGCCTAAGGTTGTTGCATTGCGACTGATGTTTTTTGGTGATAATGATGATTATTCCCAGTTCTAAATGAATGTGTGTTTGATGTTGATTAAAGGTATCTAAACCGGTTGCATTCATGAGTTAGAGACTGATTAAGCTTATTGCATATTATCATCCTTGTTGCTGCCATATATTGATGTATATAGATTCATGTCAGATGCAGATTAAGGAGTTTAAAAATACCTAAATAGCTTGTCTTGAATCTGAAATGTTCTTGCTTGTGCTTAGAGAGGTTGCTTGCAAAGATTAGAAGTTGATAATGTCTAGTTTAATCTGTTGTAGAGCTTGTGACATTGGTGATCAAACTTGATGATTAGTCAAGGTTTGATCCCCAATACTTGTGTCTTATCTTGCTTGGAGTTTAAGTGATGTTTCAGGAGTGTTTCCAGTCCATCATCAATCCGGGTTCAAGAGGAAGGCAGTGCCCATTGTTAGAGCAATGGAGAGTGGTTGCTGGTGTGTGTGGGTGGACACACAAGGCGAGATCATCACCTAGGTCTTGAGGAGACTGGTGACCTTAAGGCACTGGTACTGAAAGGAAAGTTTTGATCAGTGGTTGTATGTGCAGTCCTTGGGATGTTGCACTCCTGATCTTAAAGCTCAAAACGGCTCACTTTAACCTTGGACCTAGACTCAATCCAAGCTTGAGGAGGGGAGTTAAGTGAGATACCTGAATATCCTAAGTTTATTGACCTGTGTTCCTTCTTACCATTGCAAGCAAACTGAAGAAGGAGCCAATCGGGTCTAGGCAGTGGCATGCCTATTCAAGAGATTGTTCAGAGCAGTCTTGGCTGTGTATGAAGAAGTCTACTCTATTAATGCGGCTTCTAGAGTGAGGGTGGTTGAAGAGATAGCTGATGGATCAACCAGCAGTCCATCAAGTTGGCGAGTGATGATGGAAGGTTGCAAAGGTTTGTTCAGTCCGGATCATGAAGCTTCAAACCGTCCAAGCTTGTTCCTTTAAGAGGTATCAAGCTTGAGGGGGAGTGCTGAAGAGCTTCAATGATCCAAGAGAGATCAGGCAGTGAGGGATTCAAGTGGCTGGTTAAAGCAAGCCACTCCTCACCAGTTAGACAAGGGAGTAAACCTGAACTTATCTTATATACATTCATGTTAGGTTTATCTCTTGAGGACGGATACAGTTGTGGAATGATGTATCAGGTACTGGTTACTCTATCTAGGATGATCTGGTGTGTCTGAGCACTTGAACCTATCAGGAGGATAGGTGAAAGGGGGAGAGACCAAGATCAGGCTGAGTTGAAGAGTACCAAGGCTTGAGCCTCAAAGAAGATGATCAAGGACCTAAACCGGTTCTCTGAAGAAGCCAAGAGAAGTATGATGAGTGCGCAAGAGATGTAGATCATTTCTGCACCAGTTAGGCCATGATCCAGAGTTCTTTGTGTCCACCACACTAGATTAGACACAAAGAACTCATTGGCCAATCCCTAGGCCCTGAAGGAGCTTACTCTTTTCCTTATCAAGGTTTTATCCCTAAAGAGAGTTTTCTTTGATAAGGTTTTTAATGAGGAGTGACTTCAGGGTTCCAAGCTTGACTCAGAATGTTTAGAGTCAAGCCTGAGGGGGAGTGTTAAACCTGACGTGATAATCTGATCGCTAAAAAGGTTATGAGAAAAGAAAGGGCCAAACCATTGTGGAAGTTCTGTCATGAACTAAGGAAGGTCCAGAAGGCAATGCTGAGCTTGAAAGAGGTGCAAGAAGGGTTTACAATGAAGGAAGAAGGCTTGGGTGAAGTTTGGAGTCATTTGGACGAGCTGCAAAGTTTGGGTCATCCGTACCGTACGGACGTACACACTGTACGGCCTGGACGGACGGGCGAGACCCGAAACTTCACTTTTCGACCATTTGAGCATAAGTTGGGTCTGTGCAAAAATATGGAAAAATGTGTACGGCCAGACCTAATCCGTACACATCCATGGAGAAACCTTGATGCACAAGGCAAGAAGAACCCTAGAAAGAAGAAAGGAAGAATAGAGGTATCCGGATGGATAAGGTTGGCATCTTTAGAGGATCAGGCGAGATATCCTTGATTGCTTACCGTTTGTGGATAAGGAAGAGCCTTATCCAAGGTTGGATAAGGCGAGCTGAACCTGGACTGATCTATGGATTGATGCATTTGCATTGGTGGATAGTTTCTGTCCAAGTATCCTTAGGCGCGGCCAGACTGATCCAGGCTGTCCAAGCATGTGATAAATCTCGTCCATACAATTCAAAATAAAGCTCCCTTCTTCCCGTGACTTCACATGCTTGTTGATTTCTTTGTAAACCCTAATGTAGTCTCATTTCTCTATTTAAAGAGAGCCTTGTCGAGCAACAACATTAAGCTGAATTGGGGGTTCTCCCCTTTCTCTTCACAAATCTCTTAGTCTCTCTCTAATCTCTCTCTAGTCTCCCCAAAACCCTAGTCTCTCGTTTACTCTATCTCTCTCATCAGTCTCACTCTCATTTTGGCCTTGTAACGCTCTCATTCTTCCCCATTGGGGTTTCTCTCACTTACACAACCAGAACCTATGGAAACTTTCAAGATTGATCTTCAAGAACCTTAGTTGGTGTTCGGTTGATCAGGTAACAAGCAGTAGCCACAGCATCACTCCAAAACCTCTTTGGCACATTAGCTTGGAATATCATGGACCTAGCAACTTCCATAAGGTGCCGGTTCTTCCTTTCAGCAACTCCATTCTGTTGTGGAGAGTAAGGGCAGCTCGTCTTGTGAAGAATGCCATGTTGGGATAGGTGTTGCTTGAAGGCTTGACCGGTGTACTCCCCACCATTATCTGATCTAAAAATTTTCATCTTAGCATTGAAATGGTTAGTCACATATGTTTGAAAATTTCTAACGGCATCAAGCACCCAATCCTTAGATGGAATCAAGGTTATCTTATGCAGCCAAGGACATGTCTGATCCGGAAAGCAATTCACCAACATCAGAGGATGAGCTAGGCGTTGGAGAGATAGGCGCTACTGATTCGGCCAAGGAGAGGCTGAGCTCAAAGGAGGATGACTTGGAGGAGATTCTGAACAAATGGGAGAATTTCCATCGACAAAGTATGGCTAAGGAAGGAGATGGGCCTCTGAAAAGGAAGGTGGGCCAGAGTGAAATAGAAGATGGACTAGAGGAGGGA